>PVIJ01008718.1:0-72073 GCA_004024925.1 Scalopus aquaticus
AAGGAAATGCAAATCAAAACCACTATGAGATACCACCTCACACCTGAGAGGATGGCACACATTAAAAATACAGGCAACAACAAATGCTGGAAAGGATGTGGAGAAAAAGGAACTCTTCTACACTGCTGGTGGGAATGTGAACTGGTCCAACCACTATGGAAAGCTGTATGGCGATTCCTCAAACTGCTAAACATGGAGCGCCCGTATGACCCAGAAATACCACTTTTGGGAATCTACCCAAAGGACACAAAAACACTAATCCGAAAGGATACATGCACCCGTATGTTCATTGCGGCACTATTCACAATAGCAAAGGTATGGAAGCAACCCAGATGTCCAAAAATAGATGATTGGATCCAGAAGATGTGGTACATATACACTATGGAGTACTATTCAGCATGGAAAGAAGATAAACACATGCAATTTGCAGCGACATGGTTGGAATTAGAGGGAATCATACTCAGTGCAATAAGCCAGAAAGAAAAAGAAAAATATCGAATGGTTTCACTTATAACAGGACTATAGGGAAACCAAATAGGAGAGAGACACTGGGGGGTGGGGGGCGGAGGCGGGACTGGGGAGGGGAGGATAAGGGCACAAAATGGAATAGAAAAGAATACAAGGGGGGCCTCCCCGGTGGTGCAGCGGTTAAGCGCTGCGCTGTGGAGCTGTTGGCAGTGGCGACGCGAGTTCGACGCCCGGCCGGGGAGAATCCCACATGGTGTGGTGGACCTCTCCTGCCTTGCCCGCTGCTCCCCTCAGCAGTGTATTTCTGATCTGCCTGTTCTGCTACCCGCTCTGTCTCTGGTGAACCCTCTCGCCGCCCTGCACCTCTGGCCTGTACCCCAGCTTGTATGTATAAATAAAAAATAAATCTTAAAAAAAAAAAAAAAAGAAAAGAATGCAAGGGACCATGGAGATGGATCACGGGTGAATTGGTGGTGGGCTACCCAAGGGGAATACAAAATGTAAAAGACATTAATAACAATAAAAAAAAAAGGGGGGTGTTTGAAAAGTCGTTTGAGACTTAAAGAGAGTCAACTTATGAGAAGCATAAGGCATAAGGCAAACTACCCATGTACTTGATTTAGGCTAGAAAGACTCAGAATATTTTGGTTGAGAAGTATGTGGTGTTATGTCAAGTAATTTGCAACAATTGGTTACATATCACATAGTTTGAGTTTAGGATGTGGGGGAGAAACTGGCATTCACAGTGATCATTGTTCAGAAGGCTAGCCAATATATCATAAAATCTTAAATACTTGGACTTAGGTATTTAGCCTCTCTGTATTTAAAGTGAGCTATCGATATTACTTGTTATTAACATAGTAAAAAAAAAAATCAGCCCTTAGTGCTATGACTAACAGTACTAAAACTTAGGCAGCTTCAGCTAGAAAGATGCAGAAAAAAGCTTGCAAGTCTAGGACCATGAAAAAGAATGGCCTCCAGACCTTTAGTAATAGAAGGAGCAAGACAAAAATTCCAATTTCTGAACTCTATTCTGTACCAAACAAATCAGAATCTGACTGGAAGCTGTATTTTAAAAAATGCTATATATGCTAATGTATGAGAATGGGCTAAATTTTAAAGGAGAAACTGCTGTCATTTTAATAGAGGTTAGAATTGATTAGACGCTGAATGTTTAATGCTTAAGAGTATTGATGATGACATCATCATGGCCATGATTTTTTGAGTTCCTCAGAGGCAAACTACTATTTCATAGGAGGGACTACTGGATTAAAACAGTCTCTTTTAAATACTAGAGGAGAAACATTCCTAGGTGAGTCATATGGCAGTATGGGCTGCAAGAGTCAGCTGTCTGGCTAAGCTTGAAATTTCTAGAGTTACAATGAAAACTGTTATAACTCTAAAGCTGGGATGAAAAAAAAGCAAATATTTGGCATGAAAGCTGTTCTTTCTTTCCTTCCAGATGTGGATTTCAAATCCTCAACAAAGCACTTTAGGGCAGTCAATCATGTTAACAAATTAGATGAACTCAATTTATCATTACTTCTCCAGGGGCATGGAACTGGGTTCTTTAAAATTTCACACACACACTCACACGCAA
Organism: Scalopus aquaticus; assembly: GCA_004024925.1. Taxonomy (NCBI): domain Eukaryota; kingdom Metazoa; phylum Chordata; class Mammalia; order Eulipotyphla; family Talpidae; genus Scalopus; species Scalopus aquaticus. The sequence goes on from PVIJ01008718.1 coordinate 2,069, forward strand.
TATCTTCTTTATAATTTCCCACATACGTAGTATCTGTTTAGAGGGAAAATTTTACATAGCAATACAGTTATAATTTATGTACTTTGATGTAATATATTTCAACTTACTCAGATCTCTTTTGTAAAGGTATTATTGTCCGCTTTAAATTTAAAAATGGTAAAGTATCATAAGCAAGCACAGACGACTGGAAGAAGTATTTAGAAAAAGTGAACTCAGCAGGTGAGAACTGAGTTTCATATTATTGAATAGATCCCAGCATTCAGATACACTGCCACACTCCTTTGGTTTACAAAGCCTTGAAACTATCCAGGAGAAAATCACACATACTTGAGCAATAATCAAATTACTTAGAGACTTGTTCTCTAATACAGCAAATTTAAGATAAAAGTAGCAAACTATGTTTTTTCTTTCCATTTTAAGTTAAAATAGTAATGCAAAGAAATGAGGAATGAAAATAGTATTTTATTGCTTCAACTTGATCTGGGTTTTTATAAAGAAAAATTTTATTTGGTACTACTCAATAATTTGGTTTTACAACTTACCCTACTGTCACATATGATTTTTCAAATAACTCATAGTAAGTAATGTGAAATAGCAATATAAATACTACATTTATTCCCCCATATAATCCTTTATGAAAAAATGATTGAAAGTGAAAATTTTGTGGAAATTATAAGAGCTGGATTTAATTTGCAGATTTCATCAAACTATCTTAACAAATCTATTTAATAACTCCTGAAAAAGCTCACAAACATTTGAAGACTAATTCTTACATTGCTTTCAAATAAAAGTAGAAAATATTTTTCTTAATGTTTTTAGAATAGAAAAATTAAAGTATTTCTTTATCTTACCTCATTTAACAAAAGACCTCAATACAAAAGTTCCAAGTATGTTTTTAAATTGAAAAGAATTGAGGAAATAACCCAATTTTTCTGATTTATTAATTTTCTTTACGCATCCAACATTCAGTGCATGTCTAGTCTTTGTCTTAAAATAATATGGAAGTCATAACATGAATAGTTGGTTTGTTCTCATGTTGAGCTGAAATCTACTCAGAGTTTAATTCTAATACTTAAGTCACACCACCTATAATGATTCTTTTCAGTTGATGACTATCTCTGTGTAAGTAATTATTTTTCCTAATTAGGAATTCATTCATTGTTTTGGAGCACCAGTCATTGATGGGTAGTAGTTGGAAAGAGAAGTTAATGAACTCGCAGAACTGCCAAATATCTATGCATTAATTAATTTGTACTTCTAATAGAATGATAGCTATTAGGAGGTTATGTATGGTTGTATATATTAATCATACAGATGTAAATAAAATGTTTTTATTAATTTTGGTCACCATATTAACTGTAACACAGAATCCCCACAGGCTGGCAAATATGAAGATAAATTATTTAAGAATGCTAGTTACATGTTCAAATATGCTCAATCAACGGGTCCAATTATTAATTCGGAGAAGAGTACCATAAAAACACTTAACAGTATGTTGTTCTTCTATCCTACATATCCAACATAGGGCACAAGATGATAAAACTATTATATGCTTTTAAAAGAAGTTAGTATATTTCTTGCCACTTACCTATCATAAGGAATAATCAGTATTTTAAGTCTTAGATTTTATTTTCTATATAGTGTAATTTAGTAATAGTGAAACATTTGAGTTACATGTCACAAAATGTAAAAATCAAGGGATTAAATTAATTCCAAGGTTATTTCAAGTACTAATATTAAATATTCAGTAAGCTTTGTACTATCAATTCTTGAATATAGAAACGATTCACTTTCCTTTATTAAGATTTATACACTAGTGATTTAATAAATAAAGAATATGCCTCATTCCCTACAAACTTAAAAACTAAGTTTTTCCTGTAAGGCTTCATGATTGTTAATTGCTAGCAGAATTATGTCAAGATAGCTGTCAAAAAATCAGAGGGGATCAGAAAATTTATTAAATGCAATGAAGGATAAAAGAAAAAAGTTATTTTTACCTAAACTCTAGTCAATATTAAGAAATTTTAAGATTTATAACATCTCACGGCAGAATAAGTAGCATTGTTTTCTACCAAGATGCTACAGTAGTTTCGACAGTTTCTCCTTCCCTATCTTTTGTAGCTAAAGTAAGGTCACATCATTCTAGACCGTAGTTCTTAAAGTGTGATCCCCAAATCACCAGCATCACTTCTGTCACATTTTCATCTGTGAATGTGGCATAAATGCATATTTTTGGTCCTTTCTTCAACACTCTCTGAAATGCTGGAGGTGGGGGCTTCCAGGTTTAATAAACCCTGCAGCTGAGTCTTAATCATAATAAAGTTTGACAATCACTGGCCTAGAGTGATGGAGAAAAGTGTCTCTGCAAATAGGGCAGTCACCTCAGTCTATCTACCGGAGTTAAGGAGAAGAAGATGGGAAATTTGGTAATTAAATATGAAAATGAATGGACCACTGAAGGAAGAGTATGATGGTAGAAAAAGTTGGGAAAAATGAACAAAATTTGAATGCAGATCAGAATTATTTCCAAACCAATTGAGCTAATCGTGTTACCTCATGAAAAATGAAATTGTAGACCCACAGATAATAGTAATTTGTCTCCTTTCTGCCCTTAAGGGTAGAATTAGGATAATTCACCTCAATCATCTGAAACCTTTAAAAAACTGACATTTACTTGAAATAGTTGGCAGGGTTTAGAAGTCCATCTATAAATTGCAATTGTCATCATACTTTAACCAACTGGATGAACCCTCACGTAAGCATTTCCTGGTGGGACTACCCCATATACAGAGAATGGTATATACTTGAGGTATACAATGCCCTAGTATAGGGTAGGTATTCAATAAGTAATAATTATTAATACTAACATATCTTGACTCCGTTTACTACCATTTTCTCTTTAAAAATGGTCATTTTACTAGAGCATAAATTCATTTCTGAAATTATCTGTAAATCATGACAAGTATAACTTCTAAAGATCCATTATATAATGAGAAGTTGGAATAACTGATCTTTCAGTTCACAACATCTCAAATGAAATGTTTTTTATTCATAACTATGGTTAGACTGTTGTGATTATTTGAGTGAAGCAGCAGAACTTATTAGAGTTTTTAGATCTAGCTCACAGAACAACTTATAAGTTTTCAAAGAGCAGCATTAGTCTTTATTGTATTTCAATTGTCATTTGAACAAATAGGGCAGAGTGGGGCCAAGGTGGTATTGAGACAAAGTGTCCTCATCCACTTCCACCAGGTAGGCAGAAAAGAAGTTAAGCAGAATGGAATTTTAGAATTGTTTTTACACCTGACTATAGTCTACTAAAACCCTTTTCTGAGTATTTACTAAACAGTAATGAAATTCCATAATTAACTAAACTGAATTGTCAAAATACTATGTCCTATTGAAATTCTAGACTATCACTGGTATGAATCATACTGCTAGTCTGAAGATCCTAGGAATAAAACAGCAGTTTCTGAAGCAAATGATAAGGAATGCTTTAAATCTAGGTGTTTCGTGCATATTCTTATTTATAAATCATTATCTTATTCTGTTGTATTTTACTGGGTAGTTTTGGCACTGAGATACGGTCTTTTGGTAAAGCTGCTTGGAAAGTTTAAAATGGGAAGCTGAAGAAATTTTCTATAAAATGGCAAGGGCAAAGAACAAACTAATTTTTTTATATCCCTCTTAGATTTCAAACACCAAAGAATCAATCAAGAACTTAAAATGTTACTGCTATTTTGAAGAGAGTAAAAAATTTCCGTAACAGCCAATTTACTCTAGAGTTTTTTTGAAGAGACCAACCACATTGCTATTGTGAACCACTAGGGTAAAGATTGCTTTATTATAGTGATTATTCTGCAATGGCGTTTTATGTGTACAGATATTTTTTGGAGTCAACATTTTGTATTTTACACATATGCAGATGTACTTTAATATACACTGTCTTTGATAAACAAACAGGCACCAAAAAGAAGCCTGGGGGGAAAGTTGTGACTTTCTTAATCTTCTCTATTGGCAGTGGTGGTCCCACTGTGCCTCAATAAAAGCCTTAAGGACAAAAATTTTGGGTGGTGCCTCTGTTCTCTTCTAATCCCCAATCACTGCAATTCCTCAAAACTGAAACAAACACAGTATGATGTTTTATCTTTAAATTCCACAGTTCAGAGTCAATCCTTATTTTCTCTGTTAAATGTCATTATATGTAACATAGGATGCTCCAACAGGAGAAAGGAAATAAGGGTCAAACTGCTTCTCAGGGACCACTGCAATGATAGTTACTTAACTATCATTTATTATTTAACAATGTAATTTTATGGTTATTTCAAGAACAATAACATGTCAGGAAGTTAATTCTAAAATTCTTTTGCAATGCAGAACATAAGAAATGACTAGAGAATGTTTAGAAACAAGTGCTGCTACTTTCAAAAAATGAGACCTATACAAGTAATACAAATATTTCTTAAAAATTAAAGCATAGGAGAGTTATGTAGTTAGTATACAACAATCTGGTGTTAAAAAGGACTAGAAACAAAATTTTATTTCATGTGGCTACAGATATATACATGCTATAAAACTAACACTTCTGCATGCTCTTTTGGGCATCACCACAGGTGGCTACCTATAGCTATTTTTAACAGTCTCTTACACTTTCCAGTTCTGGTAACTGCCAACTATTTTCTTTCATACTCCATTGATACAGAAATTTGAAAGCTTAGAGTAGGTGGGAATCTTCGATCATAATTTTGTTCATTTTCCATGTAAGGCAGGCATCCAACAGAAGTTAAATGATTTGCTCAGGTCAGGTTATACATTGGCAGACTTAGACCTTATTATTTTCTCTCAAATGCGCTTTTAAAGCTTAAATACACAGGAATTTAGTTTAGAAAAGGATTAAATTTTCTCATTTGCATCAGATTGATTTCTTTAGTTATAAGGAAGCAAAATAACCAGCCACTACATTTCTCTAGTCTTCTTTTATATTTGCTACACCTAGATAGCCTCAGCAAAACTACAAATAAAATAAAATCCTAAAAAGTATTACCTACAGACCATTTTCTCTAAGAAAAATAAAACAGTAAAAATTCTAATGAAAGACTCTCAGATATAATAAATTGTTTTTAATCAGATCAAATAAAGCAGATATATCATTATTTTCATAAAGAGAAAAACCAAGAAAAGCCTCTGCCCCTACCCCTAATCTTAGATTTTGAGCAAATCCAACTTTTAAATATTATGGGATTACCTTTCGGGAACAAGGAAAAATTTGAATAAAAATAATACCATGTACAAGGGTAAAATGAGAAGACAGACAACTCCTATTTAATTTTATAAATAAATGAGTAATATTAAAAAGAACCTATATTCCACTTAAGTTCTTTTCTTCATGTTTATATCACAAACTATCTTCTCTGTAGCAGCACTAATTCATTGTAAATTTTCATTTACTCCTCATTTACTCGCCTCAATAAGAATAAGCAAGTTTCACAAGGGATATTTGAAAGAAGATAAAGCATAGAAAACATAATTTACTAGAAAGCAACAAGGGAAATGCCATGATGAAAAATGGGAAATTAATATTCTTTTAGACAAAAATTAAGCAAAACTTATTTCCTAAGGTAAATTTATCTCCTTTTGACCCCTCGTTAAGGAAGGAACATTATTATAAACCACCTTAAGAATAAACTAGAAAATATCTGGAGATCTTTACCAATATTATAAATGCTACAAAGGATAATGAGCTATTCATCATTAAAATAAAAAAATTGTTTTATGCTTTAAAAACACGTTTAAGAGTATACTATCTTCTAACAATCCCTCTCTGAATTTACGAACAGAAAATCATGCTACCAGTTAGAGAGATGCTAAACTTTATAAACCAATGCTTTGATCTTTTAAACCTTTTAACATTTTTGAAAAATTTAGATATTAATCCATTAAAAAATTCTTTCTCAAACCACATATTCTTTAAGATATTTTTAAGTTTCAAATCTTTTACTTTGGTTGCTTTAATTTGTAACTAGATAGTGCCCTTTAGGGTTCAAGTATGGGACATTTATTTTTCAATGATTTTTTCCTTGGTGGTCATTAGAAAAGTGATCTTAAATGTACCCTTGATGTGAATGAAGAGAGGATTATGATTTAAGCTGCTCTGTTAACATTTTCAGTAATAGTACGTATGCTAATTTTATTTTAAAACTATTATTATTATATTACTTTTTTTATATTCTTCCAGCAGCTAATGGAGATATTTCAGTTGTAGTTGTAACCTGTCCCAAATCATGATAGTACCTTCTGGTCTCAAGGACATCTTACAGTTTCTGGATCCTTCGATGGGAATCATGCTTTAAATAATCAAGACTGGTGTTACAATGTTATCCCTCTATTTAGGCTTTAAGATGCTAAATGAATTATTGATAAACAACCTTATACTTCTTTCATCATAAAGATAAAAGCTCCTGTCAATAAATCAAAAGATTTCAACAGTCTTAACCTTTTACAATGGTTCCAGTATTTATTTGCTCTTATAGTGGCAAGGTATTTGGATAAAAATAACAGTAGTAGAATTAGTAAAAACTGAGTAAAAGAGATAACTTGTTAAAGCTTTAAAACATGGTTTTTAGAGAACATAATTAATGTAAAATTAAATTTGGTTAAATAACTTAATATCCTGTCACTCCTGAATTGTATTACATCAGGAAAAAGATCAACAGTTTTCTTGAGGGGAGAGAAAGGGGAAGATTAGAAGGCAAGGTGGTTACGATAAGGAAGGGAAACTGACTATTTCAACATTTAAAAATATGTACATACTTTAATTTTAACCAATGGGATTCATTCAAAATTTTCTTGATAGTCCATTGGTGTAATAATATAGTTTAAATTAATTGTTACGTTAACTAGATCAAGTATGGTATCTAAGTAAAAGGGAAATTAACTGAAATGACAGAAAATTGATACTACTAGGTATGAGATAGTATGTTTTTATTTGTACGTTTAAAAAGAATTAATATAGGGCCTCCCTGGTGACACAGCGGTTAAGCGCTGCGCTGTGGAGCTGTCGGCAGCGGCCATGCGAGTTCGACACCCAGCCAGGGAGAATCCCACATGGTGCGGGACCTCTCCTGCCTCACCCGCTGCTCCCCTCAGCAGTGTATTTCTGATCTGCCTGTTCTGCTCCCTGATCTGTCTCTGGTGAACCCTCTCACCACCCACACCTCTGGCCTGTACCCTAGCTTGTATGTATAAATAAACAAATCTTTAAAAAAAAGAATTTATGTATATATTCATATGCTTGTATATGCAGAATAACTCTAGGATATACAAGAAATTGGAAACATTGATTGATACTTTGCACTGTCTTCCCAACTGTAGCATTTAAACTTTGTACTATATGTATGTTTTCCTTATTCAAAAATATTAAGGACCCACTTACAATAAATTTAAATTATTTGAAAATTCATGTCAAATTAACAAGAGTATTTTTTATATTATACAAGAAAATACACTAACAATATACTACGACCTTTTGTTTTTCTAAAATCCACCTATATAAATCTTGTGTTTACTTTATGACAGAGTAACTGTAATCTAAACACTTGACATTAAATTGGGAAAAATATACATTCCCTGTACCTCATTGCTACAGGAGTGTGGACCATGGATTGTCTCAACAGCATGCTAAATAAAGTCCTTATTCTCTTCCTCTGATGGGCCTGTCATAAGTCACCAGTAAATTCAATAAATCTTTAGGGAAACTTCAGGAAGATTTCAAGGATCCTATTTCATAATGATAATGTTATATTTGTATTATTCTGTTGACATAGGATCTATTTTAACCGCTCTTTGTGGTATACTTTAGATTTTATCCTGCCAAAGATGGTTGGTGTTTTGGTAAAGACAGACTTCAAACTACGTGGTGACTAAGTAAAGCCCTTACATAAAGCTTGGAATAGGATTTTATAAATAGTTTTAATGAAAGACACTTGGAAATGAGCAGGAAAAAAAAAATCTCACACTTACGAAAAAATTATTTTCAGGAAATTGCTTAAAATTCAATTAAGTCCTCTTAAACATTAAAATAAATCCAAAAACAAAATCTAAAGGAATGATAATACATACATCAGTTTTCAAAGGTAACTGCTTTTTAAAAATAAATACCTAAGGGTGTATTTCAATTTTTTCTCTTCAAATTGTGCAGCTCAGATAAATGTTTATTTTACTGAAAATATTTTCAAAATTACAATATAAATACATGATTATATTAAGATAGGATGACTACATATAATGTATCTTATCCATAGATATAAAATGAATGCAGTAAATATAGCATACTCTTGATGAATTATTAGTACACAGTGTTTCTTAGTAAAGAACATACAACCTACTATTAAGCAACAATTACTAGTTTTCAAATGTACATCTTAGGAAATTTTTAGGATGGAAGGATATACTAACTTCCCTCCCCCATACCCTTTTTGGTTGGTGAGACCCAGCTTTTCTGCAAATTTTGAAATATCATATTGATTTCAGCAATTGTTCTTAATTTGCATTTTCTGAATTTGAAATGCAAATCTTTTTTTTATTAGTCTAGATTTTTTCTTAATGACAAAGTATCAATGGACCATACTTTTAATTCTAATACAGTATCATGTACTGTCTTTTCATTTGTTAAACATACATCAACAATTTGAAACAGAATCATTAAAAAAACTTTTGTCTGCGCAAATTCTCAAAATTAACTTACTGGGCAATATGGGAACTATATGGGAACTACTATTAGATAGAGTCTCAACTGTAATATTAATCTGGGCTAGATTTAGGGTTTTTTAAAAACTGATTCTAGTCCTTAAGAATATGAATATGAACTCTATTTTAAAATTCTTTGTTAAATGTATTGGAATTTGCTTCAAAAGCATCTTCTACCCTTCTCCATTACATTGATTTAATGGAAACTTGTTACTATAGCAGTTCCAACATAAACATGCATGTAAGAGATCACCCTACAGGGTCTAACTACATAATTACTAAAACACATCCCACCTGTCAAGTGGCATAAATGTACATCTTCTATATACAAAAGGTAAAGTGCATTATTAAATTAGTGAACTGACAGATTGTCTGCCTGGACCATATAGCTTTCAAATAGACAAATGTGAAATTCTCCCATTAGAACCAATTATTCCAAGAGGTTCCAACTAGCTTTTCCACCCTGTCATTTATTTTTTGGCCATGCTCTTTAGTGCAAATAAGCTTGTGTTTGACTCAAGTTTAAGGGACATGGCAGTTTGGGGCTTTAACAAGGAAAATTATAAAATGTGGCAGAACTTTAATACTTTATAATACATTGCATCTTTTGCATATAAGCAACAGAGTAATGCTGCTTTTCAATTGCTAGGAGCATACTGCCAACTATTACGAGGAACCCGTTTCCAAATTTCATACTATTAGCTTATATTATTACAGTTTTGAGTCTGTACCACATTATGCTTGAATTATTATGTGCAAACATCATCAATATTTTAGAATTATACAGTGAACTAGCAGTATTTTGGTTACTAACTTCAATGATCATCTTTTTAACTTCTAACAACAAGTTGCCTTAAGACTTTAAGGTCTTCAAGGCAGGGATCCTATTATTTTGAAGAATACCATGTACACTTGCAACTCCATTTACATTACAAATAACAATAAATAAAATGTATATTGCACAGATAAGAATAGTAGCTTATTTTATAAGATACATGGCAATACATGTTCTAATACCAGAGTTCTGAACTGGATCTTACTTGATTATGGCTAGTGAATGAAAATTTTAAGCATCAAAAAAAAAATCATAGTATCATTTCATTTTTCAATGCATACATGAAATGTGAATAAATGAAACAAAAGAACTATTAAAAGGCATAATGACTATGAAGTATTCAATTGCCAGTATATAATTCATCTACCCAATCTGCAGCTTTGAGATGGTAAAAACTTTGAAGTATATATACAAGGTAGGGAAGTTGGCTGCTTAAACTTAATTCTTTACTTAAATAATGCAAATCAAACTACTAGTATTTATGTACAATGAATTAAAGATATTTGTCTTTGAGTCTGACATAGCACTGTGTGTATGTATATATATAAAACACATATACACACACACATATATATAGACACACATACTCAAGTATTATCAGACTAAAAACCAAAACAAAAATCATCTACACTTAACGGATATAAATATTTTAGAATGGAAAGTTTTAAGAGAGATTATATAGTTGTAGCAATAGTGATAGGAACACTTAAATGCTGAAATATTCACAGCTCCAGTTTGCCAAAATCTGACAGGTTGATTATTATTAATAGGCACTATGATGGGCAGCAATAACAATCAGTAGTACAATAATTCAAGTGCACACCACTCCTTCATATACCAAAAACTACTTTTTATCAAGCCTACATAGTTATTTTACAGTTAGGACTGTATAAAGATCCTTGCTACTTTTAGAGTCTCTACACCCACCATGTGCTATTAATTCTAGTACTAACATTATCTTCTAACCTTCAGTTGTTCCATAGTGATCCAGATGGCCCACAGTTATAATAAACTAATGAGATTCCTTCATACTACTTGAGGAAACTTGAAATGCAATCTCTAAACCAACAGCAGCATACAAGTCTGGGTTACTGACCGCTTGCTTTTAAGCAACATTAACTGGTGAAATTAATTTTCTTAATTCTTACCATAGTTTTTTTCTTAGTGATCTTACTCACATGTATTTGGGGACAAACCTCTGAAGAAAAAAATTGCTAAAATAATTTTGACTTATAGCACATAAAAGAAGAGCTACATTCTGATCTCAACCCATGCAGCCAGCTCTCATCATTGAGAGCTATATTTGGGGGTTGAAATCAGTGCCTGGCTCTTAATTATGATTACATGGACTTACTGTGTGGGAGGGGAATAAAGTCAAGATAAAAGACAGTAATTTCATTGACAATAAAATGTAGCTCAACACATAAAATTTCAATCAGTTAATACAGGGTGGGTTGGTACACAAATACACTATATCCACTTTTTAAAAAACTGCTTAAGTTTTGAAAAATTGATGTGGCACTTCCTGGAAAGAAATTTTTAATACAAGTAAATGGGTGAGTCTTATGTAAACTTTTTTAAGTTTCATAAAGAGCACCTTGGAAAATGTCTGAATTTTCCTTTCAAAATATGTCTATGACTAATCTTCAAATAATATTTTCCCAGGCTTAAATTTACATTCTAAATGCTTTTTAGAAAAAGTTTTTTTTTTTTCCTGGAATTAAAACACTTGTAAAAGTCAGCTTTATATTGGAAGTGTTTACACGGTTTTAAGGGCAGCAATTGCAAAAGTGCTACTGAAATATATTATTACAGATGTCTTTTTATGTCAGTTAACTGGTGCACCAACCCCTCTGAAATAGTGTTAAAGAAGCATAAAATATAACACCTTGAGTCCATGATATATTTTAGGAATAAAATCTCTCACAATCTTCAAATTAGCATGAAAAGCTAAAACATCAAGATTTCCATAGCAAAGCCATTGGATGAAGCCTCCCACTCAACAGTGACATAAAAGTACAATTCCTGAAACTTTGTTAAGTCAATAAAAATATATGGTATGATAAACAGAAGTGAAGATGGGTTTATAACTACTATAGAATTAAACTCTCCCACGGCTTTGATATGGCAACTATAAACTGCAGGGTTACCACAAAATTTGAAATTATAGAATACTACAGTAACTCTAAAATTTTATTCTCTAATAGAACTGTTTAATATTCAGTTATCCAATTAATATATTTCCACTTGCACTTTTATAAATATGTTTATAATATACTTGAGGTCAATTTCTGTTTCTGTGGTAACTGTCCTACATGCAAGCTTAGCAGCTTTTAATGAAGTAGGAATGAAGTATTTTTTTCTGGAACTTGTTAAATAGAAATTCACACTTCCATATTAAGTATAGGTATCTTTTTTCAAGATTTTGTCTTAGTGCAATGTAAATCTTAGTTATGGTTTTTAGAAGGTCAGAATGTTACATTTTGTGCTGATTTGCATACTTCAATAGTCTGGAGCAGTTGAAGCAGCTAAACTATTTAGCTCTGGGAAGGTTGGAATTCCCATAAGAATTATAATGTCATATGTATAACATAACATGAGAATCAGACTCCTTGAAGTATAAATTACTAGAGGTATTACTAATAACAAAGGGCCAAAAAAGAGGAAAAACTTCAATGATTGTGGATCAGTACTTTTAGCCAATTTATGATTTTAAATTTTGCCTGATGGAGTTCAATTTCACTCTAGTCGAGGCATTCTTGTTCTTCACCACTGGCCCTTCTGCCATCCATTCTCTTTTCTTTATGGCTGTTGCAAATTTTCCTCATTTCCTCTTCATACTTGATAAAATTCTCCCCAAACCTTGTCCAAGCTTTGAATGGAACAGTAATAGTATTACGGTAAGGTGGCCTCACCTCACTTACCTTCAGGAAAATTCCATATTTATTAGAGCCCACATCAAAGTAGAACCTTTTATTGTCCACTCTGAAAGAAGTCCCCTCTGGGAGTTCAACTGGGTCATCGTCTCCAACTCTTCGTTCTTCTATGTCTCCTTCACCATAGTCTTCAATGAGCTGAACCAAGGCATCACGAAACTCAATCATTCCTTGGGCTGGGAGGACAATAGTCTGTTCTTGGCCCAAACTGTGGCCAAAATAACCTATCATGCCAGTCCCCCGCATCATGGTTTGTCTAATTCTTAGGAAGCGACCCCGTTGATTTTCCTTTAGATCTAGATAATATTTTCTATTGTCCCTCTCTATATAGTCTGTTTTGAGGACACTATGAGGATGCTCTTCAGACCCCACAGAGACTGGTGGGGAAGGTGCTGAGTGCTTCTGTCTCCTCCTGGAGCCTTGCTCTTTGCTGTGACCATGCTCTTGTCGGTGGCCTTTAAGGCCCAAGTGGGCGTAGTGCTCGATGAAGTCCCCTAGACAGTCCTTCAGTTCTGCTGCCACAGATAGGGAGAGGGTCAGTTTACTCTTTCTGATATTGTCCTGCCGTCCTCTCCCTATCCAGACTTCGGCTATTTTTAGGAACCGGCCCCGGGAGCTTTGTTTCACGTCTAGGTAAAACCTCTTTTTCTGGATGTCCACTCTTTTAGAGGCCAGCTCTTGGATTTCGGCTGTGCCCCCAGCCTGATTAGGGGTGGCTGAAGCCGCGTAGTGGGGGTAGTGTGAGTGCTGGGCCTGGGGATAGAGTCTACTCTTGCTTAGGCCAGAGCCCCCTACATTCTTGCCTCCGCGGCCGCGGCCACCGCCGCCTCCCCTTCGCCTGGCTCTTTCCATCTTCAGCTGCAAGTGACAAACAGACACATGGAGTGGGGTGGGGGAGGGGTGTTGAGAACAATCGCAGACGCCCCTCGGCCTGCGCTGCCCCCACCTCCGCCCGGGACCCCCACACCCGGCTGCTCTCGCAGGGCACGGGCCGCCGCAGCGTTGGGCTCCGTTTCTGCCAGGTCGGCGGCGGCGGGCGGCATCTCGGCAGCCGCACCACGCACACAGCATCCCTCCGCCGCCCCTGGCCTCCCGCTCCCGCTCGCCGCCCGGCCGCCAGCCTCGGGCTCGCAGTCCCAGGGTCCCCAACCAACAGCACTCACATCAGCACTGCCATCACCGCCGCCGCCGCCGCCGATGCCCTTCACGACCGCCGCCGCCACCGCCAGCTCTCGGCCCCTCTGCTGCAGCCGCCGCAGCCGCCGCCCCCCGCCGCCGCCGCTCGCGCCGCCCCCCGCCGGAGCAGGCAGGCAGGGGCATCGCCTGCGGCGCCCAGCGCCGCCGCCGCCCCTCCTGCGGCCGCCGCTGGGGCCGCAGCCTCAGTTCGGGCACCGGCCCGACACCCGCCGGGGAGGGGAGGGGAGGAGAGAGAGAGGCGGGGAGGGGGGCGGCGGGGGGCGGGCAGTGGACCCCGCCTCCCCCAGCGCAGTCGGCTGAATGGGAGAGGGGATCTCGCGCTTCCCCTTAGGGCGCGCCCTAACCGCAGCCCAGCGCGTGGGATGGAGCGTGAGCGCGAGGTGACAGGACAGGTGTGAAGATGGGAATAAGGACCCGGAGGGCAAGTGTCCTGACTTCTCCAGGTTCCGCGGGGATGTAGGAATTCCGAGGGCCCGCAGCTACCCTCACAGATACTACACTTCCCGGGGTGCTCTGCGGCAGCGAGAGTTACTGCGCATGCTCACCGCGTAGCCGGCTGGGGGTGATGGGAGGGCTGCTACTCCGCGCTGAGCGTGCGTCGAACGCTTGGAGGGCGGGGCGGGGTTGGAGGTGGGGCCGATGTGGAAGGAAGTGTTGGGAAGGCGGGTGTAGCTGAGCCTCTGTGTACTCCTTGCGCGGTGACGCTCGCGCGTGTTCTCTGCTGCGCGGGAACGAAATCTATTGAATTGGTTTACAGCCTGGATGCCTGGGTCGCCGACCTTCCTGTTGTGGCTCTCCACAAGGCGTCCTCCTCAGGAGAAGACCCGTTGAACTGGCTCTGCTCGGGTAATGTGTCCTCCTCACCTTCTTTCCGCCAGCTTCAGACCCCGGAGTATGATTCTAGCCTTCCCCGACTCAGGTGCTCTGGCCTGCAAAGCAAGCCTCTCCGCCGTGTGTAGGGCGTTCCTTACAAACGGACATCTTCCTTACACTCTGCACCTCTCGAGCACCCAAGAAAAGGATCCCCAACCGCAGGCAGGCCTTCTCCGAACTGTTGTCAGTCACAAAGTGTGCTACTCGGCCCCGCCTGCGCAAGGCCTGTGGGACTCGTTGCTCAGAGTGTGCCCTTAGGATTCTGCCTTAAAAATACTCCTTTTTAAAAATCCAGTAATTTCTATTGAGGCAACTTTAGTTTACATCATTGTATATGTTTTAGGGGTATAGGTTCACACCTCTTCAGATGTATGTTGTCACACAGGCTTACCACCAAAGCACCAAGCGTCCTTTGGGCCCCCCTTACCCCTTTCTTCTCCACTGTCCTACTCTTCCAGTAGCCTCAGTTCTGTAGTCATATTTCTAGGGTTTGTTTTGCTTTGGTTTTGTCTGTTTCTTTGGCTTATATTCCACATGAATGAAATCAGCAAGTATTTTTCTTTCTCTTTCTGACTTAGTTCACTTAGCATAATCCCTTCCAATCCCATTCATGTTCCAAATGGCACTTCCTTTCTTCCTTTTTTTTTTTTTTTTGCAGCTCTGTACTGTTCCCTTGTTTGTAAATCACCACTTCTTTATCCGCTCATCAGTGCTTGGGTTGTTTCCATCTCTTGGCTTTCACAAATAGTGCTGCAATGAATGTAGAAGTGCACCTGTCCCTTGGAATTAGTGTTTTAATGTTCCCTAGGTAGATACCTAGATGTGCAATTGGTGGATCCTCTGGTAAATCCATTTTTAATGTTTTGAGTAACCTCCATGTTATCTTCCTGGAACAGTCACAACCAAACGTGCACTTTTACTCCACTTTCTCACCAGCACTTGTTGCTTCTGGTCTTTTTGATAATGGTCCTTTCCCATCCGTGTGAGGTTGTATCTCATTGTAGTTTTGGTTTGCATTTTCTTAATCAAGAGTAATGAGCATTTTTCATGTGCCTGTTGGCCTTTTGTATTTCTTTGGAACAGTGTCTGTATAGCTCTTCTGCCCATTTTTTGGATTGGATTACTTTTCCTTGTATGGATTCTTTGAATATTTTGGTTATTAGCACTTTTTTGGATGTATGGTGTGCAAATATTTTTTCCCATTCAGTAGCTTGTCTTTTCATTTTAATGATAGTTTCTTTTGCTGTGCAGCTGTTAAAAATAAAAACCCTCGGGCCCTAATTTAGCAGACTTAAAGTCAGAGTACTTCAGACTTTGTATGGTTGGTATGTTAATATTTTGTCAGTTGGAGGTTGGGGTTGTTCAGCAGTCTAGATTTTGATGTTACTGATTTTGATGTCATTTCCCTGTATTAATTCAACAACTATTTATTGAGCACTAAGGATACCAATAATGAACAAAACATACAAATACCTGTTTTTTTGGAGCTTACATTTTGAAGAGAGAGAGGCATTAAGTTAAGTGCATACTAGTTATCAGAAGATAAAAGTCCTGTGGAAAATTATAAAAAATACAGAGGAAGAAGAGTCGGAGACTTAGGTCATTTTGCAATAGGTGGTCAGGGAAGACTTCACTGAGAAGATAATTTGAGTAAAGAGCTGAAGGAAGCCAGTCTTCTGGCTATCTGGGGGTAAAAGAAAGTGCAGAACCTCTAAGGGAGCCTTGTTGGTGAGTTCATAGAGCAGCCTATGAGGCTAGTAAGTTAGAACTGAGTGAGATAGTAGGGAAAGAATTGTAGGAGATAAAGTCAGACAGAAAAGAGTAGGCTTTTTTGAAGGTTTGTCTTTTCAAATCCCAAGGGAGATGGGAAGTTGTTGAAAGGTTTTGTCAGGCAAAACCATAGTCTGAATGATCTTTTTTAAAAAATTGTGATAAAATATATTTAACAAAATTTGACATGTTAACCGTTTCATAGCATACAACTCTGGAACTGTAATTATACTCACCATGTTGTATGACCATCACTACTGTTTCTAAAACTTTTTCATTACCCCAAGTTCTGTGTTACTGAGCAGTAGCTTCTCATTGCCCCTTCTACCCAGCCCCTGGTAACCTCTAATAAATTCTGAGAAGTTATCTATTTATTATGTATAAGGGAACCATGTAACATTTGTATTTTTGTGTCTGACTTATTTCATTCAGCATAATGCTTTCAAGGTTATCCATGTTGTAGCCTATATCAGAACTTTATTTCTTTTTCTGGCTGAATAGTTTATTATGTGTATGTGACACATTTTGAGTTTTTATTCATCTGTTGTTTTTCCCCCCCACTTTTGGCTAATGTGAATATTACTGTTGTGAACATTGACTTAAATTGTTTAAATCCCTATTTCCAATCTTTTGTGCTACACACCAAGGCATAGTCTTGCTGGGTAATACGGTTATTCTGTATTTAGCTTTTTGAGGAACTACCAAATTATCTTTCCATTGCTGTACACCACTTTACATTTAAAGAGCTATGTTACAAGAGTTGCATTTTCTCTATTTGGTTCATTCTCCAAACTTGGTTCTTTTCTTTTTCGCTTTTCTGATCTCTCCTTCCCTTCTTTCGCTTTTCAGTTGTTCTCTTCTGTTGATTTCCCTTTTCTTCCTTTCTTTCTTTCCATCAGTTGGTAGTTGAATTGCTATTTTATTGTGGTTTTGATTTGTATTTCCTTAATATTGAGCACCTTCTGTGTACTTATTGCCCATCAGTATGGCTTCTTTGGAGACCTGTCTATTCAAGTCTTTTGCCCACTTCTAAATTGAGTTGTCTTTTTGTTGTTGAGTTGAAATCTTTGCATATTCTCTTTATTGAGCACGTATCAGATAATATGGTTTGCAAATGTTTTCTCCCATTTCTGGGTACTCTTCTCACTTTTGGATAATGTTCTTTGATTCATAAAAGTTGTGTTTCTGGTGTCATGTCTGAGAGCTCATTCCTAAACCCAAACTCATGAAAATTCTCTCCTGTAGTTTGTTCTGAGAGTATTAAAGTTTTAGCTCTTGTGTATGAGTCACTGTATTGAGTATATTTTGAATATGGTGTGTGAGGTGGAGACCCAGTTTCACTCTTGCATGTGGAAATTCAATTGTCCAAACATCATGTGTTGAAGAGCCCCTACTTCCCTTACTAAATGAATTTGGTACCTGTGGTGTTTGATTTGTAGAAATGAATTTCCCATATATATGTTTGATTTTAGTCCATAGTTCTGGCTCTCAGCTCCCAAAAGGCTTGGAATTTCCTAAGTGTTGAGAATGATAACGTATGTCTTTTTATGTTAATGAAGTGACTTTGGGAAGCAACGAAGGACAGAGATCATTTCCAGGGACACCAGCCTTGTGAGTAGAGGACTGCAATTTCCAATGCTATCTGTGACCTCTAGAAGGGGAGAGGAACTGGAGGTTGAGTTCAGTCTTCAGTGGCCAGTGAGTTAACCAGTCAAGCCGAAGTAATGAAACCTTCATCAAAACCCAAGTGGAATAAATTCTGGAGAGCTTTCTGGTTGAACATGTAAAGATTTAGGGAAAATGGTGCTTTTGGACAGGACATGAGTGCGACACCTTTCCCCATAACTTGCCTTGTACATCTCTTCTACCTGGCTGTTCTTAAATAATATCCTGTATAGTAAATCTGTGATCTAGTGAATAATTGTGTTATTGAGTTCTGTGAGTCATTCTAGCAAATTGATCAAACCTGTGGAATCTCTAATTTATAGCTATCAGTCAATCATAATTTGGTCTTGCACTGTATACCTGAAGTCTGGGAAGGAGGTTTTATGAACCTCCACTTCATAACTGGTAGTTCAGAAGCTCACCTAGCATACTAGACTTTTGACCTCTGTCTGAATTGGAGAGTGGTCTTGGAAGACTAAATACTTAACCTGTGGGATATGCTGGGAAGATAGCATCAGAATTGAGTTGAATTCTCAGACACCCTTTTGGTGTTCAAGAATTGCTTGTTGGTATAGGGAAGCCACCACATACATATCACATTGAAATTGGGTATAAGAACCCAACACATCACCCTTGTCAAAAATCAGTTGACCATAAATTCATGGGTTAATTTCTGGAAGCCCAGTTCTGTTCCATTGATCTGTATGTCCGTCTTTATATCAACATTACACTATCTTGATTATTGTAGTTTTGTAATATGTGTTAAAATTAGGAAAGTGTGTCTAGAACTTTGTTCATTTTGAAGACTTATTTGGCTATTTGGGATCCCTTGCAATACCATATGAATTGGAGGATTGGCCTTACAAAAAAGGCCATTGAAATTTTGATAGAGGTTGCACTGAATATATAGATAGCTTTAGATTGTATTTACTTAATAAAAAATTAAGTGTTTCTACTCATGAACACAGATACCTTTTCATTTTTTGCTGTTTTCTTCAGTTTCTTTCTCCAGTGTTTTCTAGTTGTCAGTGTTCAGGTTTTTTATCTTGTTGATTATATTTGCTCCTAGGTATTCTTTTAGATAATGTTGTAAATGTTGGATTAAAAAAAAATACCCCTTATCATGTTGAGAAAATTCCCTTCTATTCCTACATTTCTGAGTCTTTTTTATTGTGAAAGAGTGTTAAATTTTTGTCAGGTGCTTTTTCTCTGTTAATTGAACTGATTGTGTGATATTTTTCCTTTATTATAGTAATGTGATATTATAGTGATTGCTTTTCTCATGTTGAACCAACCTTGCACTCCTGGGATAAATCTCACTTGCTTATGGTTTATGATTTCTTAAATTAAATTATCTTTAAACAGACTTATTCTGGCCATTGCTTTGAGAATAGATTATATAGGCAAGCAGATAAGAGGTAATGTGATTTGAACTGGTGTTAGAGCTGTGGAGGTGATGAGAATAGGTAGGATTTCTACTTCATTTTGAAGGTAAAACTAGCAGTATAATGGCATATTGGATGTGAGTGTGAAAGAAGCAGTAGTTAAGAATACTTTTGAGGTTTTTTGCCTGAGCAAATAGTATGATGGAGGTGCACTCACAGATGTTATTTATAGAAGGAGGAGTTTGGGAAATTTTTTGCCTTTTGAGTATAGGTATAATAATGCCTAATATCTAATGCCATTAGACATTCAAATATCTAGTAAATACTTGTATTTACAACTTCAGAGATGTGCTCTAGGCTGTATAGAAATTTGGAAGTTATCAGTATGCTATAAGATAATTCTAAAGCCATCAGACTGAATGTGATCTGCAAGGGACTGAAATATAGATGGAAAACAAGTGGGTCTTTGACCTTAATCTAGGATGCTGTGATGTTTAGAGACTGGGGAGATAAGGAAGAATAAGCAGAGGAACTGAGCAGTGACTCTTGGCCTTGTTGAATATTCAGGCTCCTTCACATACATGACTTCAATTCCCTTCTGTTCCTTGTAGGGGCCCCTGTTGACTGATATGTATCCTACAGGATTATTCTTTGCATTTACGTAGACAAAGACTTACATTTTATATTTTAAAATTTAAATGATAACTACTATTGACTGTTTTTTTTTTTTTTTAGAGATTTTATTATTTATGCATACAAGAATTGGGGTATAGGCCAGAGGTGTGGGGGTGCTAAGAGGGTTCACCAGAAAAAGAGTGGGGAGCAGAACAGGCGGATCTACTGAAATACACTGCTGAGGGGAGCAGTGGGCAAGACAGGAGAGGTCTGCTGCGCCATGTGGGAATCTCCCTGGCCGGGGATTGAACTCCTGCTGCAGTGGCTGTGGATAGCTTCATAGGCTGAGACTTAACCCCTTGCACCACCAGGGAGGCCCTTGACACACAGTTTTTCCTAGTTCCTTTAAAAAAAATACTTGATGCTATTGAGCAGTTTTTCCTCCTAGTGAATTTTAATATAAACTTACGTTGTTTGATGAAAAAATCTTTTTTCTTGGTATTGCTTTTGATCGTATTAATTTGATTAATGTATTTGTGGTTTGACACTAACCATTGAGGAACTTAGTGTATCTTATATAGCACCTATTTCTTGATGTCTTAGTAAACTTTTCTAGTTGTCTTTAAAATGTTTTATAAATGGGGCCTCCCTGGCGGTGCAGCGATTAAGTGCTAGTTCGAATCTCAGCCAGGGAGATTCCCACATGGCATGGCAGACCTCTCCTGCCTCGCTCGCTGCTCCCCTCAGCAGTGTATTTCAGTCAGTCTGCCTCTTCTGCTTCCCGCTCTGTCTCTGGTGAGCACTGTGGCTGCCTCCTGCCTCTGACCTGCACCCCAGCTTGTATGCATAAATAAATAAATCTTTAAAAAATGTTTTATAAATGTATATGCATGTGTGCGTGTGTGTGCATCCTATATAAATTGGGTTTATATTTAAATGTTAGATTTTTTTTCCCTAGGTAAGTTGTCATTTTTGCTGTTGCTGAGTATAGATATAAACTGTATTTTCTAATTGATTGATACTCATACAGATTTGAGTTGGGTATGCTTATTTTGAACCTGGTCATTTCAAGAGTATTTTCACTTACCAAATAGATGAATTATTTGCCTTCAAAAGATACTGGGGAATATTATTTTGGGAGACATTACCTCTTTGTTAAAAAAATTAAGCTTATCTCTTATAAAAGGTGGTTAGTAATAGCAATCAGCCTTTTTTAAAGGGAATTTCTTTTTTTGGTGAAGTGCTTACTGTAAAATTTATGTATTTTTCTTTCCACCTGATGCAGAGAGCTTACATCCCAGAGTTAACATTACACCCCTTTGTTTACTCCCCTTTATTGAATGGCTATTTGCTGTTATTTGATTCTGATGATTAGAGATTTTGAAACTCTATGAAGTAATGAAACTTTCAGTACTGATTATTTTATGTGGTGGTTTTATCCTCATAGTGAATTAAAAAAAACTTTTTGTGTAGAAGAGCTGGGGTGTAGGCTAGACTTACGGGGTGGTGAGAGGATTCACCAAAGACAGAATGGGGAGCAGAACAGGTGGATTTGCTGAAATACACTGCTCAGGGGAGTAACAGGTGAGGTAAGAGAGGTCTGCTGTGCCGTAAGTGGATTAACTCCTGGCCAGGGATCGAACTCAAGTTGTAGCAGTGATATCGCTAAGACTTAATCCGAGGACCACCAGGGAAGCCCCATATAATTAAGTTTTACTTAAATAAGGAATTAGAGAAGGAAAAGGATTGAACACATGATTTTATTTTTATTTTTTTTAAATATTTTTCCTAATTTTTTTTTTTTCTACATACAAGCTGGGGTACAGGCCAGAGGCGTGGGGCGGTGAGAGGGTTCACCAGAGACAAGAGTAGGGAGCAGAACAGGCAGATCAGAAGTACACTGCTGAGGGGAGCAGCAGGCGAGGCAGGAGAGGTCTGCCCCATCATGTGGGATTCTCCCTGGCCGGGCGTCGAACTCGCGTCGCTGCTGCCGACAGCTCCACAGTGCAGCGCTCAACCACTGCGCCACCGGGGAGGCCCGAACACATGATTTTAT
Organism: Scalopus aquaticus; assembly: GCA_004024925.1. Classification (NCBI taxonomy): domain Eukaryota; kingdom Metazoa; phylum Chordata; class Mammalia; order Eulipotyphla; family Talpidae; genus Scalopus; species Scalopus aquaticus. Next base: position 24,146 of record PVIJ01008718.1, read on the forward strand.
TTTCAATTATATGTTTGTTAGACCACAAGCACAGAAAACTTGATTCAAATAACCTAAAAACATAAGAAAATTTATTAAATTTATAACTGGAAGGCTGGGGTAGGCCTGACTTGAAGTCTGGTTTACTCACCAATTAAAGCTCCATTTTCTCATCTCTGCCGCCTTTAGTGCGTTTGCTTTGTACTTAAACTGACCTTTCATGGGAACAAAATGGCTATAGAAGTTTTGGGCTTTAGATTCTCAAATGGAAGGCATCTATATTGTTAGCTTTTCTTGCAAGAATAGGCAGTGTTTTTCTCAGAACTTCCTCCTCCCACCCCAGGCATCCCTCATATCTTATTGGCTTGAATTAAGCCACCTAATTTTTCTTAAATCATGGTAATACCTTGAGTTTAGACCCAAGTTTCTGAGTCATCTTCATGGTGAAGGGGATGGGATTACAGTTAGATCAGTTGGGTCTACCATGGGAGCTGTAAGTGATGGCTTCCAGGAAGCACATTGGCTTTGTGGCTAACTGGTCATTATTTGAATTAAATTTACAGTTGTAAGAAGGGTTCAGGGTGAAATGGATGCTGGGTAGCTATCAATGTCCACTTGCTAATGACTCCTATAAAATTTCATCTCTGGCCATATGCAGTAACACTAGTAAATATAAAAGGAAAAATAGGCTATCTAAGCAAGTTTTAAATTGACTTACCTGAAAACTTTTGCTGCAGTTTCCCAGTTTATATTATTTGATTTCAGTTGACTTGCTATAGCTCCTTACAGAACAGAGGAAATTCAGCTTGTATGTATAAATAAATAAATCTTAAAAAAAATAATGAATTATTCATTTGAATAGTGAAATTCAGTTTTAATGCACTTCACTGGGGCATGGATTCAGTTCAAGTCAAGTCATATTCCTTTTGTGGGCAGTGGGGCTTTTCACCGTGACATAACACAGAAAGAGGCTTTTATCTTTTCCCCCTGTTTCTAGCACTTTGATGTTCTATTTGGTTGGTTAAACTTATACTTTTTTCATTTGACTTTATTAATACAAAATTGCTTCTTATGTAATTTTATTTTGTTAAAATGTAGTCTATAATATTTGACAGGAAAATTGGTAGATAGGTACAAAGCAACAGGTCTCAACAATTCTTGTTACTAATTTTTAAAATTGGAATGACTTATTATAAACCAAATCTCAGATCATTTTATTTAGCTTTACTAGTTTGCTAACTTGGATTATTTGGAGGGAAATTAAGATTTGCAGAAGCCTGTCAATAGAGTAGCCTCTTTAGGGAATTTATGAAGGCTTTTCATGGATTTTTGTTTTTCTCTACGCCCCCCCCCCCCGTTTCTATTAATGCATGGGAAATTAGAAAGGAATTTTCAAAGACAGTACAAAAAAAATCATCTTGTAAATGATATCTTTATCAGTCTCAAAATTAATTTTCTTTTTTTTTTAAAGATTTATTTATTTATACATACAAGCTGGGGTACAGTCCAGAGGCATGGGACGGCGAGAGGGTTCACCAGAAACAGAGCGGGAGCAGAACAGGCAGATCAGAAATACACTGCTGAGGGGAGCAGCGGGCGAGGCAGGAGAGGTCTGCCGCACCATGTGGGATTCTCCCTGGCTGGGCGTCGAACTCACATCACTGCTGCCGACAGCTCCACAGCGCAGCACTCAACCGCTGCGCCACCAGGGAGGCCCTCAAAATTAATTTTCAAGTAGACTTGTGAACAATTCTAACAGCTTACAGAGTTTACTTAAAATTTAGGACAGATGATAAGAAAATTAAAAATGTCAAAAATTCATAGCAACTTAGATGCCCAAGAATTTTCATTATTAATAAGATAAAGATTAGTCACATAAGATTTTGATAGTGCTAAAACCTTAGAACCCAGTCAAACTGATTTATTTTAAAAGGAAGAAATACTAGATGTTAAGTTATTAAACCTAGCATGTTGTATCTGTTTTTCTTCCATTCCAGCTCTTATGAGCTATGCTTGGGCCCAGATGCTATAACTTAATTTAAGCATGTATGTCTGGTTCTTCGATCATATTGACAGGCTTATCTTTGAGTTTTCTTTCAAAGATTGTACTGTATTTACCCATAAAGCAACTGTGTTTTTGTGTATTCTACAACTAGAGAATTTTAAAGATGAATAAAAAGAAAATGGCAACAACTCCACCAACACGGAAGCTTCCTAAGTGGATGTATATGCAGAATGAGAGAGGTGCTGTAGAAGAAAGAAAGGTATGCAATTCGTCAATTACTCTTTCAGATAATAGACTTAATTTAAACTTGACTGTAAAATGAGCCAATCCTCACTAGTAAACTTCAGGTTATTAGTAAGGTTAGAGTTGCTGTGGTGTGAGTGAAACAGAATCTAGTCATTGAATGTGTGAATGGGATTACATTAATTGGATTTACAAAATGATAATTCTTACTCTGTCCTTATCCATTTATATCATTTGCATGGCTGACCTTATTAATTAATTCAAATTCAGATAATTAGATAGTATTTACCTTGATAAATTTTATGGGTAAGCCAGTTTAAGTACTCATAGATTTAAGATTCACCAACCAGTCTTCAGCATTAATTTAAGGCAATATTATTACATCTACAATATTAATAAAATTACAGGAAAAAACCTCACTACAGTAAGTGCTTTTAGAAAAATAGGATTGTAAGTTTTTGCAAATACACTTGTTAGAAAAATAATCTTACAATGGATGCATTTGTCTTTATTACATTGTCTCCATGACTTTGTTAGTCTAGAAAGCCTAAGTTGAGAAAATTTAGAACTGTGATTTGAATGCTTTAGTTAAACTTTTTTATGTCAACAAGCATTTATTTTTAATGTAAACTTTGTGCATTTTGGGATTTCTTTTAGCTCAAGGCATCTATTAAGAAGAGTGTTTTAGAAGATGACCTTCCCTTCTTAGAATTCTCTGGATCCATAGTGTACAGTTATGAAGCTAATGATTGTTCTTTCCTAGCTGAAGATATTAGGTAAGAGATTTGATTTTCATTTGACTTTGGACTCTTCAATGGTAACTATTATTTATAATTATGTATAGTTTTTTACAGTTGGTGTGTTAAACGGATAATTATTTCTACATATACAATATCACTGAAAAATGTTAATTCTGATTTTTAAATAAAAAGAAAGTCACTGAGTTTAATTTGTAATGTACCTGTTTATTCATTCATAAGCCTTTCTATATTTTAGCTAACTTTTGACTTTCTATGCTTAAGGTTTTGTATATAGAAGCACTGGAACACTTTATTTTACTATTTTAGTAAAAAATGCAAGAATTATTCATCCCCTAAACATCCCTTTCTATGTCATTAAAAATACTGGTTGCAGTTGACTCTGTTGTGTTTAGTTAACAATAATTATAGCACATATTCTTAAGAAGACTATTAGAAATGACTACGTATTTTTAAAAGTTGCCTTGTTAAATTAAGACATTGCAGTAATGCAATCTAAGACTCCTGAATCATCTTATAAACAGATGTAGTGAGAAGTTCTTTCACATCTTCTTTGAAGTTATACCTTTTTTTTTTAAACTGAGGTGAAAGAAGCTGAGGTAAGTTAAGCTATTTATTAATGGTCTCCTGATGATAGATGTTACCTAAAAATAGTATTCAGCTCTCCTCACTCCCACTATAGTTACCTGACCACTTTTAGGTGTCATTATATATAGAACTAAATTTATCTCACAGAAAAGGTAAAATCTTATTTGTAATTATATAGGAATTCCTCCATCTTACCTTTGGCGGTTTTAAGATTTTGCAGTTCTGAAGACAATAGTATAAATGATTGAAGAATGTATATTTGATGAGTTGTGTGTATTTCATGAAAGGCCGCTCCCTCTCACCCCATCTCTCTGACCCTCCTCAGGCCACTTTAAAGATTTTGCTATTATAGGTTTTCAAGAGTTTGAATTATGTAATTTCGTAAAGTGTGGTTTGCGTAAGAGGGTCAGTTTTTGGATCGGCATGTTTGTAGGGCAAGTGAAGAAAGAGTTTTCTCAGAGTTTCTCAGGCTATTTTTTGCTGTGATTTCCAGCACAGGTGACCTAGTAGATAACGTGTAACCTTGAGATGTACTCCACATGTGCAGAAAACAGTAAATAGCAAATAACCTTGATACATTGTTTGCATGTGCAAAAACATACTTATGTAACCTAGGCATAAATTTGGCCTTGGGCTTCCCCAAGTGGCGCAGCGGTTAAGCGCTGCGCTGTGGAGCTGTTGGCAGCGGACGCGAGTTCGACGCCTGGCCGGGGAGAATCCCACATGGCGCGGCAGACCTCTCCTGCCTCACCCGCTGCTCTCCTCAGCAGTGTATTTCTGATCTGCCTGTTCTGCTCCCCGCTCTGTCTCTGGTGAACCCTCTCGCGACCCCACGCCTCTGGCCTGTACCCCAACTTGTATGTATAAATAAAAAATAAATTAAAAAAAATTTTTTTATTCATCCTGTTCCTTCTTTCCTTCAATTTTTAGATACATTTAAGTTAGATTGTTTGATACTGTGTCATTGGTCACGGAAGCTCTTTGTTCCTTTTATTCTTTTTAGTTTTATTTTTTCTCTCTGATTTCAGTTTGAATAGTTTCTTTTGATATGTCTGCAAGTTTACTTATTATGTGAATTTTTTATTTTAGGTATTGTATTTTTCATCTGTAGAAATTCCACTTGGTTTTTAAAAAAATGCTTTCCATTTTGGCTATCATCATATTCCTGTTTTCTTCTAAATCTTTGAATATATTGAGCATACTTATAATAGTTGTTTATGTTACTGTTTTGTGATGACCATATTAATACTATTATTCTATTTATTAATAGAATTAATGATTTTTATCCTGGTTAAGGGTCACGTTTTCCTATTCTTTTTCTTGAGGCTGGCAATTTTTGCTTGGACATTATGATTTTACCTTGTCGAATGTTAGATTTTTGTTGTTCCTTCAAAGAAAGGAGCTTGTTCTTGTTGATGAAAATGTAGTTTGTTTTTGCCAGTAGGAATAGTGTTGCAATAAACATTTTACACATTTCTGTCTCTTTATATGCATATATGAGAGTTTCATAGATTATGAGAAAACATTGCCAGGTTACCATGTTTGTACATCTTCAACTAGATATTGTCAAAGCTGTTTCCAAGAGTACTTTATCAGTGTATATATTCATCAGTATACAAAGGTCCCACTGATAGATATCCTTCTCAGCACTTCATATCATGAAGCTGTAATTTTTGCCAGTCTGATAAATATGAAATTATAAAGATTTAATTTGCATTTCTCTGATTTCTGGTGAGATTTTGTGTCTTCACATATTTATTTGTGTTTATTGGCTATTTGCAGTTCCTTTTGGGAATTGTGTATGAATTTTTTTCTCTGTCTTTTTTACTGGACTGTTTGTCCTTATTGACTTTTCAAGGAATTTTTAATACTTTATGGCTGTTCATCATCAATAATATGTATCACAAGTATCTTCTGTCTGTGACTTTCAACTTTCTGAATGATGACTATTGTTATGCTGAAGTAGAAATTTTAATGTAAGTATTACAGATTTTTCATGTAACTAATTTACATCTTTTCAACTTCAGGATGAGTCTGTCTGATGGAGATGTGGTAGGATTTGACATGGAATGGCCGCCAGTATACTATGAAGGAAAGCAGGGCAGAGTTGCATTAATTCAGTTGTGTGTGTCAGAAAGCAGATGTTACTTGTTTCATGTTTCTTCTACATCAGGTTGGTATTGCTTTTCTTTGTTTCTTTTTTATATAGTAAATAATTGTGTTATGTTAAGGTTATCCCTATTAAATTAAGCTCTTGAATTAGTTGGTACTTCTTTAACACCTTGTGTTTTTTTTGGTATTTTTGTTCTACCTGATTCATTCACATCCCTTGTTTCATTTATTGTTCACATTATCTCTGTCAGGCAGTGTTACTATTTCTGTGGTAGAGTGGCAAAGTAGAGTTTGGGGGTTCAATGGGCAGGTGTACATTGTTACTGTTAGTAGAGGTAGAACTCAAGCTAGTTGTCTTATCATTTATCAATCAGGACTTTTTGCTTTAGGTGGGACAAAAAATATTCCGTGTGAATGCATTTCTGAACTTAAACCTAACGTAAATACACATTTAAATATAAACAAAAGATTGTAAATAATAGAAAATAAATTCATCACACTTGTTGAAATCCTTTGAGGTAGTAATAAAATGTTGCAGTTTTCCCCCAGGGATTAAAGAGGTTACTTGAAAATGAATCAATTAAAAAGGCTGGTATAGGAATTGAAGGAGATCAATGGAAACTTCTACGTGACTTTGACATCAAGTTGAAAAGTTTGGTGGAACTGGCTAATGTTGCCAATGAAAAGGTAAACATAATGCAAAAATTCTTAAAAACAATTTTCCATTTCATGGAATATACCTTCTGTCTGAATGTTAGAAAATTTTTGTATAATGTTTTGAATCTGTATACTGTTTGTGTAACTATAAAAGTGAGTCTTCTTAACAAAAACCTTCAGTTTTAATCCATTTCCTAATCATGCAGTTTCTTTAAGCAAGTACCCTTAATCTTCAATATCTGGTACTATTTCACATTGTTTCAAATTTAAATATTTTATTTCTTTAATTCATTTATACCAATAACTTATTTTAAGGGGGAGCATATGTAGCTCTTGTGGTATGATACTTTTAGTGGAAGTTTGATCATCAGTTCCACCACCTATATTTCACATATTTTATTGATGTAATCATTTGGTTATGTTCTCACATTTAGCCAAGTTTTTATTTGGCTGGGAAGTAGGAAGCCTACCAACCAACTTTGCTTTTTTCCATGAAAAGTACTTTTTGTAATCCCAGAATTTTAATACCCGCATTGAATAAATTACACAGTTAGATTCTTAAAATATGAATTGCAAATGAGGGTCTTTTTTTTGTGATAGGAAATATGTTAAATACTAACTTTTGATATAACATTTCCAATTTCATTTGTGGCATGGTCATTTTATGGCATTTAAGAATATCTGAAAATTGAAGGAAATAATTTTTGCTATGTTGATTTTTTTCATTACTTCTAGCTGAAATGTATAGAGACATGGAGCCTCAATGCTTTGGTTAAACACATCCTAGGAAAACAGCTTCTGAAAGACAAGTCTATCCGCTGTAGCAACTGGAATAATTTTCCTCTCAGTGAAGACCAGAAACTGTATGCAGCCACTGATGCTTATGTATGTATTTGAAGATCCTTAGGTTATCATATATTTTTAATAGTTATGTATGTATTTGAAGAGCTTTAGATTATAATATTTTTTAAAAGCCTTATAATAAATTACTTTAGAGAGAACTTATTGTGTGCACAAACTTAACTAAATATTTTAAATGAGCTTTGCATTAAAAATGCTTAGACAGGGCCTCCCTGGTGGCGCAGCGGTTAAGTGCTGTGCTGCGCTGCGCTGCGGAGCTGTCGGCAGCAGCGATGCGAGTTTGACGCCCAGCCGGGGAGAATCCCATATGGTGCGGCAGACCTCTCCTGCCTCGCCCGCTGCTCCCCTCAGCAGTGTATTTCTAATCTGCCTGTTCTGCTCCCCACTCTGTCTCTGGTGAAGCCTCTCACCGCTCCACACCTCTGGCCTGTACCCCAGCTGTATGTATAAATAAATAAATCTTTAAAAAAAAATGCTTAGACAGATAGATGCACCCCTATGTTTATTGCAGCACTATTTACAATAGGCAAGATATGGAAACAATCCAAATGTCCAAAAATACGTGACTGGATCAAGATGTGGTATACACACAATGGAATACTACTCAACAATCAAAGAAGATAAACTCATCACAGCAACATGGTTAGAGCTAGAAGGGATTATGCTCAGTGAAATAAGCCAGAAAGAAAAAGAAAAATATCGGATGTTTTCACTTAACAATGGTCAACAAATTTTTACAAAAGTCATGTTACTGAAATAAAATTATCATTTCCTATCAATTTGTATGTGTGCAACATGAATATGACAGTTAAATTTTAATTTTGGCTCTAGTTTTTTTTTGGTAATCTGCAATAAATTCATGTTTACATCACAAAATGCACGCCAATAGTAATAGGCCTACAGTTAATACCTGTAAAAAAACCAAATCATAGACTACTTAGATTTCTTCGCTTGTCTCTTGTACAGCTGTTCAGGAACATCTCTGGGGAGTGTCCAGCAGTAGTCAGCCAGCATTGTAGTGGACCATTTTCCCTGGTATCTTTGTTCCATTGATGCGATACCTTGATGAAAACGTTCGCCATGTTCATCACTAACCATACCATGGTTTTCAGGGAAGAAATTCAGATGGGAATGAAGGAAGTGGATCTTTAGAGACCTATTGCAGCCAAGTTTCTGATACTGCATCAGCATGTCTTCTACTAGTTCCTTGTAGTTTTCTGCCCTAACATTCCCAAGAAAGTTTGCAGACACTAGGTGAAGAGCATTCCATGCTTGTTTCGCATCACCCTGCAGCAAGTTGTTGAACCGGTCATCTTTGGAGAACTCTCGAATCTGAGTACCCACAAAAACTGCCTCTTTAATCTTTGTGTCGCTGAGTTGAGGAAATTTTTCATGCAGGTATCAGAAAGCTGGCAATGTCCGGTCCATGGCTTTCACGAAATTCTTCATCAAACTCAGTTTGATGTGAAGGGGTGGTAGTAGGATTTTGTGAGCCAGGACCAGAGCTGGATGCTGGATATTCTTCTCTCCAACTGCTACATTTTGTCTGCGAGTCCATTCCTTCTGCAAGTAGTATAATTCACTTGCTCGGGCTATCCCACCCATGTAAGAAACACATGTATTTTGTATATCCCTGCTGCAGTCCCATTGAAAGCGCAACTAGCTTCAGATCACCACAGATGTGCAAGCTGTAATTGTTACACTCAATGGAATTCAGTAGCTGCTTTAAGTTATCGTATTTCTCTTTCATATGGACAGCATGCACTAATGGAATAGATGGAAGACTGTTTCCATTGTGCAAAAGCACTGCCTTAAGACTCAGTTTCGAAGAGTCTAGAAATAGTCTCCATTCTTGTGGGTCATGAGTGATTTCTAAGGCATTCATGAGACACTCAATATCGGAACAGAATGCCAGAGTACCTTCCTTTATGAAGAAAGGCTCCAGCTGCTGGTGGCACTTTTGATAGAAAGTAATTGTGACATCTTCTAGAAGATTCCATTGTTGGAGTCTTGATCCTAGCAATTCTGCCTTGTTCTTGGATAAGTCCAAATCACGGACCAGGTCTTTTCATTCTTCCTGTGTTAGTCTGTGTGGGGTTGATGATGCACCACAGGGAAAATCTGGATTACTGCATGCTGATGGAACAGGAGAAGAACAGGGCGGCTCACCCTTGTCCTCATCAGATGAATCAAGAGAATATTCTGCTGGAGGTTCTGGAATAGGAAGTCCCTCACCGTGTGGACCTGGTCTCAAAGGAGACGGAGTGTTTGCGTAAACTATTCTCAACTTCTTTTGCTTCATTATTCCGCCAGAAAGAGGAGGAACCAAGCAGAAGTAACAAATCTTTTATGTGGTTGCGTGGCTCTCTCCACACCATGGGGACTGCAAACGGCATTGATGGTCTTTTGCCATTTAACCACTGTGAAAGCTGTGTTGTACATGTAGCACAGCATATATGCAGGGCCCAAGGCTTGTCTTGGTCACCAACTTTGCATCCAAAGTAAAGATGATGAGCCTTCTTCACTTGAGAAGTGATACTTTTGTTCTGATTGGCAAATGTCACTTCCCCACAAATAGAGCAGAAATTGTCCACGCTATTTTTGCACTTTCAAGGCATGACTGTTCTCTATTGTGCATAAATGGATAAAATAATAACAGTTCTATGTAACAGTAGCTTGAATTGTCTCGCACAAAGTCTGAAATATTTTCAATGCTCAACCTTTCCGACAGGGCTTTATCTAGTGCACTTGCTGACGTCAGCTTACTTCAGCAGCCGCCTGGCAGTAGTATTGCATTGCATCAGAAAATGATGCAGTCAACTCTGGATGATGTGTGCATGATGGTATTATGCAATGTGATGGCAATATTACATCATTCGAGGCTGATATAGGATGTTACTGCAGTCCTACTGGATAAATTTGCACGGTGAAACATATAAAATAAATTATTTGAAATATCTTCAAAACGAGGGCTAATAAAAATTTTCATGGTTTTATTCATGTTCAGCGCACCAAGATACTACAGATTAAGGCCTTTTTAAGTGAGTAACAATCTCAGTGTTTACCACTGTTTTAGGAGGAATGTAGGTGAACCAAATAAGGGATCAGAAAAAATTAATATATAAGAACTACAGTATTTGAAACACAAAATCAATAGACAACTGCTAATCAGAGACACTGCTGGGGAGAGGGGAGGAGAGGGATCAAAACGGGAGGGAAGAACACAAGGGACTATGCTTACGGTGCACGGGTGGATTGGTGATGGGAATTTTATGGAGACAATACCTGAATGGAGAAAGCAGGCATTGTACAAAAAGGAAGAATGATGTGAAATGCATATAAAAGTAAAAAAAATGCTTAGGCAAACACTTAGTGAAACTGTCAGTTCTCAGTATTCATTTGCAAGTACCAATCAACAGATTATTCAATGGTAGATATTTTTATTGTCATGAAACCAAAATAATGTACAATTTGTATGTTAAGAATATGAGTTATCTGAAAGCATGAAAAGCTTGTAAACTCAAACTGAGCAAGCACAGATTATAATGATGATGTATTTGATTTATAAACAACTTCAGAATAAAAATTACAAGACAGTTTCTATCTTGAAACTGGCCTTATTTCTATATTTACATTTTAAGTGTGGTAGAAATTTAGAAAAATTGCCTCCAAATTTTGCTTTCCACTGCTGTTAGTCAGATATATTTTCATGTTCATACGTAATGAAATCTGTACTTTGTTACATCTATGTTTAGGAATGGAAGCGCCTTTTATTTATAAATAGAAAAATATCCAATTTGTTGGGAAATAGGGTGATGATTTTCCTTTGTGGTCTGTTTTTAAAAAATTATGAAATTTGTTGAGAACTAGTACAAGTTCTGTAGCATTTTTTCATGTAAAATCAGTATGACTTGATTGTTCTTATTAATAGCATCTAAAAGGAGCCCTGTTCTTATACTAACATTCTCAGTTGATTTAATGAGATATAGAGAAGTAAATATGTGTATGTGTAATTCAAAAAAACTTTTCTTACCTGATTTTAATTGTTAGATTCCATTACACATTTTTTTGATTTGGATAACATTGAATGCCAAAATCTGAAAACTTAAACTTTTATTTCTCACAATTGGTGTGGTTATTAAATGAAGACATTTAGATACTTGTGTGATATTTTTGATTAAATTCAACTTTTGTGGTACCTTAGGAATCATTATTTGGATTTTTCTAAAGATGGGACTTACAGTTTTATTTTGGTTATCTTTAGCATGTTCTTTTCATTTTTGTGTTTTTGTAGGCAGGACTCATCATTTATCGAAAATTACAAGCTTTGGGTGATGATGTGCAAATGTTTGCTTTAAACAAAGGTATGTTATATTATAAAAATAGAGTTTTTAAAAGTTAAATTTAATTTTTTTATTTATATCTTTCATATTGTGTATTCCCCTTGGGTAATCCACCACAAATTCACCCATAAACCATCACCGTAGTCCCTTGTGCTCTTTTCTACCCCATTTTTAGCCCTTATCCTCCCCCTCCTGCACTGAGTGTCTCTCGTTTGGCTCCCCTATATTCCTGTTATAATTGAAACCATTCGATATTTTTCTCTCTCTTTCTGGCTTATTTCGCTGAGCATGATCCCTTCTGGTACCATACATGTCGCTGCGAATTTCATGTGTTTATCTTGTTTGAATGCTGAATAGTATTCCATTTTGTATATGTACCATATCGTCTTGATCCAATCATCTATTTTTGAGCATCTGGGTTGCTTCCATGCCTTTGCTTTGTAAAAGGTGCTGCAGTAAACATACGGGTGCATATATCCTTTTAGATTATTGTTTTTGTGTCCTTTGGGTAGATTCCCAGGAATGGTATTGGCGGGTCGTATAGAAGCTGCATTTTTAGCATTTTGAGGAAACGCCATACAGTGTTTTATAGAGGTTGGACCAGTTTGCATTCCCACCAGCAGTGTAGTTGAGTTCCTTTTTCTCCACATCCTTGCCAGCATTTGTTATTGCCTGTTTTTTTAATGTGCGCCATTCTCACTGGTGTGAGGTGGTATCTCATTGTGGTTTTGATTTGCATTTCTCTGATTATGAGTGATGTTGAACATTTTTTCATGTACCTGTGTGCATTTTGCTTTTCTTCTTTGGAGAAGTGTCTTTTTAGCTTTTCTGCCCATTTTTTTGACTGGATTGTTGACTTTGTTTTTGTTGAGTTGTGTGAGCTCCTTCTAGATTTTTGTTATCAGTCCTTTATGGGTTGTATTGTGTGCAGAGATTTTCTCCCAATTAGTAGGGTGTCTGTTAGTTTTGGTTAATGTCCCTTTTGCTGTTCAGAAGCTTTTTATTTTGATGTAATCCCAGTTGTTTATCTTGTCCTTCACCTCCGTCACTTTGGGGGATGTGTCTTTAAAGATTTTGCTGAGGTGTATGTTGTATAAAGCTTTGCCTGTATTTTCTTCAATAAATTTTATGGTTTCAGGTCTTACATAAAGGTCTTTTATCCATTTTGAGTTGGTTTTTGTGCATGGTGTGAGATAAAAATAGAATTCTTTTTCTATTTTCAAATTTGAATTTTATCTTCTTTTTCAAAATGACAAAATTTACACTTGAATAAATTATCTGTTATTACAACTTCTTGAGTATGTGAGCAGTATGAACATTAGGGTGGGATCTATCTGGCTAAAACTTAGGGTTAAATTGTGACAAATCAGGACTTATTTTCACTTCGTAGCTTTGCTATTTATTAGGCTGTGAGAGTTAGGCTTTGATAATCAACGGTGTAATCACCTATTTCTTAGTCTGGAAATTATACATCCTTGTTATAAATCTTTTAAGTGTAGAATAGAACATTGGTGATATATTCCATGACATCAGTGATAAACATGGTTTTGGAGACTCAGTCCCTGTGGCAAGGTACACAAAAGCAAAAGAAAACAATTGAGATTATTTTATCTTCGTTTTCTACTTTTTTTTTTTTTTTGGTGTATTTTTTCAGTTGAGTGGTTTCCCACTCAGATCTTATGCAGTGGAAGGAAGTATAAGTAGATTAGAAAGACACCCTGCTGAGTAGGAAAAAAATATTACATGTTATATAACCAACACGGGGTTTATATTCAAGATACACAATTCAACAATAGAAAAATAAGCAACCCAGTTAAATGAACAACAGATCTGAACAGACAATTCATCAGAGAGGATATCCCAAAGGCCAATGTTCATCCTTACTTCTAGTAGAGATGCAGATTAAAACGACAGTGAGATAACATCTCATACCTGTGAGAATGGCTCATATTAGAAAGACCGTCAATGATAAGTGTTATAGAGGTTGTAGAGAAAGAGGAACTCTGTTTCACTGTTGTTGGGATTGTAAACTGGTGCAGCCATTATGGAAAGCAATCTTAAAAAAATAAAAATGGAAATACTGTATCACTCAACAATCCCACTTTTAGCTATCTACTGAAGAACGTAATAACATCAACTCAAAAAGCTCTATTTTCTACTCTGCTTATTATGGCATTATATACAATAGCAAGGACATGGAAGGCAACCAAAATGTCCAAACAATAGAAGATTGGGTCAAGAAGATGTTTGTCCACAGTTTAGAATATGATTCAGTCATAAGGAAAGTGAAGTGCTAACATTTATAGTAAAATGGAAGGAGACTGGAGGGAATTACGTATAGTAAAGTAAGTCAGAATGTCAAAGACCACTGTTGGATATTTACATATGAATCTTTAAAAGTATAAGTTTGTTTTATAGTGCCCTGGTGTAAATTTCCAAATTTTCTCCAAAGTAGAATAACTGCTGTTTTTCTCAAAAGAATGACTCAGTGTCTATCTTAGATATCTTGATATGTCATGATATCGAGCTGTATAGTAGAGTGGAAAAGCATGGAATTTTGTGTTACATAGACCAGTGGTGGAATCCCAGCCATGTGATTTGGGGTTTACCTGTTTGCCTATGTTTGGAATGTGGATGATAGCATAATGTCTACTTCATAGAGTAGTTTTGAACTCTAAAAGCGCACAGTAGTAAAGTAGGGACAGGTGATAGTTAAAGAAGTGAAGTTGGATAAGATGAAATAGGGAGTGAATGGAATGAAGAACTAAAGAGAACCAAGGATTGACATCAAGGGCATGCCAACATTTAGAGGTCAGGAAGATGAGAGTGCAGATGGTAGTGACTTGAGAAGGAGCAGTAATGAAGAATGACTTATAGGAAGCATAATCTTCAGACCCAAGTGAAGAAAATGTTTTAAGTAGGAGGATGTTATTGACTGTTTTAAATATATCTCAGCGTTTGAGTGAGATGAGGAACTAGAAGTAATAGATTTGACAGTGTGGGGACCATTGGTAACCTTTCTAAAAGCTGCTTTGCTGTACTGCTGGGGATGAGAGCTTAGTTGCAATCAGTTTAGGAGAAAATGGGAGTAAGTGCATATGGATAACTCTTTGAAGCACTTTTTCTATAAATGGAAGTAGTGATATGAATACAGACGATTTAGGAACTTAAAATACTTTTCTTTTTTCTATTCTCTTAAAATAAGGTGAAGTTATTTCCTAAATAAAAAGGACAAGCAGTTGTCAGAGCTTGAAAAGAAAGAGTTCTGAAAGAGTCCTTGTGAGAGGGGAAAACAGGAAGTGGAGAATATCCATCAGTACTGAGGGTTCATTTGAGATACGTTTCATGAAATTAAAATGAAATGAGTCAAAGCTGTGTTTTATTTTCAACTATGTTAAACTACTTGATATCGTTATTAATAAGTTAAAATCTAGATTTAACTAGAGTTGGGGTTTTGTCCAGTAAATGCCACATGAGAGAAGAACAAAAGAATTGCAAGCCCATAAAAGGGAATGATTATTATAAGGAAAGGAATGATCATAAAAGGGAATGATTATTATAAGGAAAGGAAAGGAAAATAAGACATGATGGGGAGTAGGAGGGAGAAGGATAATGGGTAAGGAAAGATAATAAGGTCAATGGATTTGGTTCTGAAAGTGTCAAATAATTGTTGTATTGGGGAAAGCATGCTGGGAAGAAAGATAGCATGTTGCTATTCAGAGGGTAGAATGCTTACAGTTGAAGTTTGGAAGTTGTTACTTTATTGGTAACACTGGTCAACAAATTTTTACAAAAGTCATGTTACTGAAATAAAATTAGTCATTTCCTATCAATTTGTATGTGCGCAACATGAATATGACAGTCAAATTTTTAGCTCTAGTTTTTTTTGTAATCTGCAATAAGTTGATGTTTACACCACGAAATGTATGCCAATAGTGGTAGGCCTATGGTTAATACCTGCAAAAAAATCAAGTCATAGACTACTTCTTAGATTTCTTTGCTTGTCTGTTGTACAGCTGTTCAGGAGCATCTCTGGGGAGTGTACAGGAGTAGTCAGCCAGCATTGTACTGGTCCTTTTCCCTGATATCTTTATTCCATTGATGCGGTATCTTGATGAAATGTTCACCATGTTCATCACTAACCATACCACAGTTTTCAGGGAAGAAATTCAGATGGGAATGAAGGAAGTGGATCTTTAGAGACATATTGCAGCCAAATTTCTGATACTGCATCAGCATGTGTTCTGCTAGTCCCTTGTAGTTTTCTTCTCTAACGTTCCCAAGAAAGTTTGTAGACACTAGGTGAAAACATTCCATGCTTATTTCGCATCAACCTGCAGCAAGTTGTTGAACGGATCATCTTTGAAGAGCTCTTGAATCTCAGGACCGACAAAAACTCCCTCTTTAATCCTTGCTTCACTGAGTCAAGAAAATTTTTCATGCAGGTATCGGAAACCTGGTGATGTCCGGTCCATGGCTTTCACGAAATTCTTCATCAAACCTAGTTTGTCTGCCTTGTTCTTGGATAAGTCCAAATCACGAACCAGGTCTTTTTGTTCTTCCTGTGTTAGTCTGTGTGGGGTTGATGATGCACCGCAGTAAAAATCTGGATCACTGCATGCTGATGGAACAGGAGAAGAACAGGTCAGCTCATCCTTGTCCTCATCACGTGAATCAAGAGAATATGCTGCTGGAGGTTTTGGAATAGGAAGTCCCTCACCATGTAGACCTGATCTCAATGCAGACGGAATGTTTGCGTAAACTATTCTCAACTTCTTTTGCTTCATTGTTCTGCCAGAAAGAGGAGGAACCAAGCAGAAGTAACAGTCTTTTATGTGGTTGCGTGGCTCTCTCCACACCATGGGGACTGCAAACGGCATTGATGGTCTTTTGCCATTTAACCACTGTGAAAGCTGTGTTGTACATGTAGCACAGCATATATGCAGGGCCCAAGGCTTGTCCTGGTCACCAGCTTTGCATCCAAAGTAAAGATGATGAGCCTTCTTCACTTGAGAAGTGATACTTTTGTTCTGATTGGCAAATGTCACTTCCCCACAAATAGAGCAGAAATTGTCCACGCTATTTTTGCACTTTGGAGGCATGACTGTTCTCTATTGTGCCTAAATGGATAAAATAATAACAGTTCTATGTAACAGTAGCTTAAATTGTCTCGCACAAAGTCTGAAATATTTTCAATGCTCAACCTTTCCGACAGGGCTTTATCTAGTGCACTTGCTGACGTCAGCTTACTTCAGCAGCCGCCTGGCAGTAGTATTGCATTGCATCAGAAAATGATGCAGTCAACTCTGGATGATGTGTGCATGATGGTATTATGCAATGTGATGGCAATATTACATCATTCAAGGCTGATATAGGATGTTACTGCAGTCCTACTGGATAAATTTACATGGTGAAACATAAATTACATGAAATATTTTCAAAACGAGAGCTAATAAAAAATTTTCATGGTTATGTTCATGTTCAACACACCAAGATACTACAGATTAGGGCCTTTTTCACTCAGTAACGATCTCAATGTTGACCAGTGTAATTATAAGGTCTAGGATAAGACTATGGCAATAGTGACTGAGGTCAGGAGAGGAAAAGATTGTTGGAAATGGAAGAACTCTGGAACTGAAAACCTCAGACTTTTGGATGGTGTATCTCTGTGGATATTGAAATCACTAGGAGTTATTATAGGAGTAGTTGTGAGAGTAATGACAGTGAACCAGGGAAGTAAATCTTTAATGAATGCAAGGATATGATTTTGAGATCACAAGATAACAACAGTAGTTGGGAATAGCAGGGGCTATGATCATATATCATATGTTTTAGAGGAGCTGGACTTTTTGAAGGACAAGAGAAGTGGTGATGAAGAGTAAGAAATTTAAGCAGGGGAAGGGCTTGGGAAATGAGGGCAGATTTTGTGGATTTGATAGAAAGTGTTATACCAGACACAATGAAATGACTGGAAGATGTTCTCTGATTAGAAAGGCTTGCATATTATTTTGATGATGATTGTTAATGAGGGAGTGAGGAATGGCTGTTAGGGTTATCTTTACTGCTATAAGTAGCAGCTCACATAATGTTATATTGATTTCTGATTTTGAAATAGTGCCCATGGATTTAGATCCTTTTCCTTTGGCTTAGGTTAATAACCACATTTATTCCAAATAGCAAAATTTAAAAGGGAAGTTAAGTGACTGAGATGATTCAGAGATAGGATAAGTAAGACTTTTTGTTGGAATCCATTTGAGAAAAAACAGGAAAATGTAAGTCCTATTACTGTTTAATGAGGCAGCTAGATGAATGTCTCTGCATTGTGGTTTGAAAATTAATATTGATTCTTTTTTCAGAGGAGGAAATACTGCCTAGTGTTGTGAAGAAACAGTTGACTTCAATCTCTGAAGAGATGATGGGTCTGGCTAAGAATCTTCCTGACACTTTAAGAAAATTGGAAAATCCACAGAGGTTAAATACAATCTGTTTTTTATCATTTCTGTTTTTTCTTATTGTATTCTCTTATATGAAGAATAACTTTTCATTCAGGTAGACAGAGATTTTCTTAAATACACACACAGGTTGATGTATAAATTTGAGAAATATCTTTTCATCTGTTAAACTGTGCATTAAAACGTTTAAGGCTTGTCTGTCTGTTTTGTATGATTTATGAAACAAACCAAAGTAAATGTACTAAGTCCTCATGAAAGAAAATATTTAAGATTCAAGTTTTCCTTTTTTTCTCTTTATGGGTTATCTTTCATTTCATGTATTTGTACTTATAGTTTCGTTACTTGAAATCTAAGCAAATGCAATTTTTATACTTAGTTGCTTCAATTTTTTGGTATTAATTGAGTATTATTTAAAAATTCTACTTAACCAGTAGATGTTATAACAAGAAACATTCAGATTTTAACAGTCGTTTTATGGCTGAGGCACTGGATAGCTCGAGATACTTGGACAACTGGTGCTGTGTAAGTAATTCTCTTTGGAACCAGACCCTGCCTTAGTCTTAACTGCTAAATGACATCCTTTTTCAAATCTCTAACAGCAGAAATGCACTTGACCAGTGAACAATTACAATGTGGTAATGTAATTTTTAGTAAAAATACTTTATAGAAATGTGAAATAGAAAGAATTATGACTGACTGAATGCAATGTTAATGTATTCTATTTTGGATGAGATTTGTAATATATTTTGATTGAGGGATTTTGAAATATGATATAAAAATTTAGCTCTTTTTCACCATCATTTTTCTCCCTAGCAATTTGTGTTGGTAGTATTTATGTAACTTTGAAGTTTTTGAAAGATGTAACTTTAAATGGTTATGGGTACCAATACAGCCATTTCATATTCACTTTTTATATTTTTCCCTCCATGAAAGGTCAGTCACCACGTATGTGATATTTACTACATGCATTTCCTGTTTTTTCCGTAATAATCAAAATATCTATTGGATGTAAATTGAATATCCTTATTGATTTGCTTTGTAATAACAAAGCTAAATAAATTTTCTTAACACTCTGTGTGCCAGTGCCCTTTAAATTTACCAGCCCTTGGGGCCGGCCATTTTCTGTGCCACCGCATGAATGGTATAAGCATTCAATAAAACACACACAACTCCTGAACTACTGGATATTAAAAAAACTGTGATATCTCTCATAAAACACCTTACACTTTCACCAAAACAATGTGTAAAGCTTCTAGACTGAGTACGATCAAAGAAATAGCTCCTAATAGTTCCAGATAAATCCACCGTGGTGTGAAAAACCAGAGACTAGATGAACACGTATTAATACGTGAGCGGTCACCTGATACTGGTGACAAAAACACGTACTAATACGTGAGCGTACCACAAAGTATTAAAACTTGAATGTAGGTAATAATGGATTCATTTTTTATAAAGATAAATTTTGTTTTTTCTTATTTATTTATGTATTTTTCACATCGTTCATATTTGTGCAGTTTGGTTTCTCCTCTTAAGTGTAACCCCCATATAATTTCCACCACCAAGTCATCTGTGAACCATCACCATAATCTCATTTTCTCCCTCCCCCGTTTTGATCCCTCTCCCTCCTCCTGCCTTGCTGAATGCCTCTGATTTATCTTTTGCCTGCTAGTTTTTTTCCCTGATCCTTTTTTCGTTCCCCTATATTCCTCCTATAAATGAAACCATCTGATATTTTTCTTTTTCCTTCTGACTTACTTCACTGAGCATAATCCCTTCCAGCTCCATCCATGTTGTTGCAATGGCATGAGTTTATATATATATATTTTTAAAAGATTTATTTATTTATACATACGAGCTGGGGTACAGATCAGAGGTGTGGGGCGGCGAGAGGGTTCACCAGAGACAGAGTGGGGAGCAGAACAGGTAGATCAGAAGTACACTGCTGAGGGGAGCAGCGGGCGAGGCAGGAGAGGTCTGCCGCACCATGTGGGATTCTCCCGGGCTGGGCGTCGAACTCGCATAGTGCGCTGCCAACAGCTCCACAGCGCAGCACTCAACCGCTGCGCCACCAGGGAGGCCCGGGTTTATATTTTTTTGATTGCTGAATAGTATTCCATTGTGTATGTATTTCTATAAAGATAGATGTAATTGGAACAAGAACTAGTCAAATCTCTTATTTCTGGTTCTTACACAAGTCTGCAGTAATAGCTAACTTACGTAGATTATACCTCAGAACCAGTAGGAAACAAAAAAGGCCTCAACAAAACCAAAGTACATACACTAAGTATGTATTCAAGCTCACTCAACTGCACTTCCACTGGAGGGCACAAGGTCACATTTATAGCATATTTGCTTTTTGTTTATAGGTACATTTTGACAAGTTTGGATATCCAGTTAAAACGGAATCTAGTATGGATAAGGAATGAGGTACTCATGACAACACCTAGAATTCGAACTAACAATCTGTGAAGAAGGGGACAAAAGTATAGAAATCAGAACTAGCTAACTAAAAATAGAGCAATTTGAATTTTTACAGAGGAAAACAACACTATACTACCTTGTCTAATATACTTGAAGCAATGTGAATGCAAAGTCTTATGAGTTTTTAAGATTTCTCCTCTAAATTTTTATACTTATTTTTGTTATGGTTAATTAGACAGAACTTTTTTTTTTAAAGGATAATTACTAAGCCTTTCCATATGTTCAATTTAGAGTTCAGTGAAATGGGGTTTTTGTGTATGTGTGTTCATGTATCATTGATTTGATTTACACTTGGTTAAATTAAATGCCATAAAAAGTATAACTGGCACCAACAATTAGATTGGGACCAAATATTATTGACAGTTGGTAAGCCTACTTGCAACAGTTGAATGCAGAACTGCCTACCTAGCTGTATTAGAGAGTAGGTTATCAGCTAGCTATAAGCATATAGTGAGCATTAGGGAGTAAAGAACAACTCTACCCCAATGTGTTCTTTAAATGAACAGCATTTTAAAAGACTGCTATTAAAAAGCATTAAAACATGTCCTAGTTAATGCAATTAAAGTTGATTTAACATTTGTTCATTTCTTTTAGGATTTCTATCATATTGAAGGATATTTCAGAAAATCTATTTTCATTGAAGAAGATTATAGTAGACTCTACTGACACAGAGACTGAACTACAACCCATCAGTGGTTTTAGCTTATCACCACTGGAAGATCCAACTGCTGGTGGTGAAGTACCACAAGAACAAATGAGAGAACATAAAATCTGTACTGAAGTTGAGGAGGAGGGGTGGGACACAACACTTGATAATTTAATTGGGAATGATGTAGAAAATATACTTGGAAATGAAATGAAACAAGAAGAAAATAAATTTGAAGATGAATTAGAAGATGGTAAATTGATAGAGAATACAAAAAGGACTGGTATGATGTCACTAGATATAACAGAGTATGAACTCCAAATTCTGGAACAGCAGGCTCAGGAAGAAAACCCAAGTGATGTTATTTGCAAATCTCCTGAGGTAGAGAAAACAATTTTTATTCATTAGTAGTATTTTTTTTCACTAAGTGGGTGGGTAGTAAATATTGTAGGCTTTGCCAACCACAAACCTGTGTTTTAACAACTTAGTATTGGCAATGTAATGTGAAAGCAACATAAACAAATGAGCCTGTATTTCAATAAAACTTTATTTACAAAAGCAAAAAGTAAGCTGTATTTGGTCATAAAGCCATAGATTACTGCTCTTGACTTAGTGCTAAAAGCAGGGTTATAGAGTGGAAAAATTGATTGTGTCAGTAGACATTTGTTATAATTTGCTTTTTTAGCATAATAGATTATCTTTGTTTTTTGTGGTTTCTGTATATATCTACAAGTATTTCTTTTTCCACACTTGATTTTTGGGAGTAATTTTTATTTTCTCATACAGATTTTCTTGGTAGTATGAGGGAGTTTCTAATAAATTAATGTTTTCGTTTGACTTCACTTTTCTGTCACCTAGAGTCAGTAATCTAAGTCCTTTCTTAATAGGTTATTGTTAAACATTCTATTTTTTTTTTCAATTTAATGGTTAGATTTCTTATTATACTCTGAGTTGATTAATTTGTGAGACTATTGTTCTCTTAGCTAAGATAAACATGATGTTCTTGAAATAGTGAAGTGTCTTTTACTGAAAAGACAAAGCTATAAAGAGAAGTTGTACAGCTGTATAGTTTTGTTTTTCCTTAGTTAAAAATATTACCTATGAGTCTCATAATCTTAGAATTCTGAACATTTTCTTTTGTAATAACTATGTTTTATGTTTTTGGGAACAGTCAGATTTGAAAGTCATTTATTTCCCCTCATTTTTTAATGACAAAGTCTCAATATTTGGGAATTCCTCTATCTTTTGGTAATGATTTAGTAATCACTTCTTTTTGTGTATAAATAGATTTTATTTGAAAATTTTTTCCAAGTATTCTCTTACCCACCGTTTGTAAAACAGACTCACCTTTTGGAAAATACCCTTTTTTTTTTTTTTTATTGTGTGCATTACCCTTTAATTTTCTTTAAAATGATATTTTAAAATGTTTCATATGCTATTGTAAAATTATGATCAGGATTTCATGATCTTGACTGACATCTTTTACCTCAGTCACGGTCATTTTTTATTGTGTAAAAATATTCAGCATTTTTTTCCTTTATTCATTGAAGATCTCATTTAAAAAGTAAAAATTGTTTTCTCGTATAAAACTTATTCTAAAACTATTTTTTTAAAAGCTTCTTTTTTTGCAAATTGATTAAAGCTGTGCTTTATTTTCTTATTTTCTATTTAAAGATTAGATACTACTTTTGGTCCTTCTATATTCCCTTTGTGGATTTTTTGTTCAAGTTCTCAAATATTGTAAAGTTTCCTTAAATCCAAGTATTGGCAATAGCTGATAAATATTTGACACCGTTTTTCAAATATATGGAAATGCTTTTTGTAACATAGTGATTTATATGAAGATAAAATTACAATCATAGTAGCATTTTGTGATCTCCTGGCTTTGTACAGAATTTTCAGCATAGCAAAGAGATTGTTAAAAAGTTTGGAACACACTTTGACATTACTCAACCATAGTTGAACTTGTGACTTTGTGATCTTATTTTAGACTGTGAGCTTTATTTGAAGTCTGTTTATCTTGTCTATCTTTCTAATTATATTTCTTTCTTTTTTTTATTGGTTCTTTGTTCTGTGTTTTTCTTTTTCCTTCCTCCCTACACCCACCCCTTTTCTCTTCCTTTCTTTCTTTCTACTTAGCACATAAACATATAAATGGCAATTAAAATTTATCTGTTAGAGAAGAGGACGTTGTCTAGATATTTAGTAGGCAGAAAAATGACTTGTAGAAAAGAGTATGAAGTCAGTTATACTGGAAGTTAATGTTTGAAATACTTTTTTTTTTTAAAGCAATTATCTTCCAAAAATAGTGAAGAAGATTTATCTTATGTCATTGAAAGTGATGAAGATTTAGAAATGGAGATGCTTAAGGTATGTTTAAAACTATGGAAAATTATTTCAAGTTCTTTACAAAGAAAATTTAAGTAAAATATTACCTAATTCTAAATTGGTCCTACCATAGTGAGATTAGTATCAATTATTTTGTTTTCTAATTCATATTTCTTTGTATATGAATCATGAATAATGTTTTAGAAGTAGTATACTAATTTTACATACTAGAAAACCTCTGTTCCCTCTTAGGTCATTTGATTTTAATATTTTCCTGGAATGTAGTTAGTTTTCAGCATTACAGTACTGAAATATCAATAGGTTTCCCTTTCCTTCCAATCAGTATTCTCTTTTATTTGGAAGTTCTGTTTTTATACATTCAATATTTGTCTTTACTTTCTTTGGTTTTATTTTATGGGTATTTTCTGTATATAAATATATATATAAATATAAAGTTAAATATAATTTATAAATATAAATATAAAGTTTCAAATGGTTTAGTTTTACCCAATTTTATTACCATAGTTGAAAATATTATTTTGTAATTTATGTATTTTCTATCCCTTCACTCAGTCTACCAGTTTCTTTGTAAGGTGTTGTCAACCAGGGATGGACAGAAAAAGGAGAAGCCTGAGTGTAGCTAAATTAAGTGAAAAATGAAGTAAAACAGTTTTCCCTTATGTGTAATTTTTATTACTCATCTTTAGGTATGATTTTTCTTGTTATGAAATGAGATGAGGTTTCTGATTCTTTAGTTTTGAGGCAGGGTAGTGTGTCGTGATTAGGAATGTGGATTCTAAATTTAGATACAAATTTGAATTTTAATTTCTCCATATATTAGCTATGTGACTTTGGGCAAGCTTATTAACCTTTTTTGTTACTCATTTAACAATTGTAATTATCTATAAGATATTACTTATGGAGAGCTGAGTATAGGACCTGGCATTTTGTAAGTTTTCAGTAAACATCAAGAGTAATAATAGACTAAGAATGCCAAACTTGGTTCCTTTATTAACTAACCATATTGGTAATAAATTTAAAACATTAAAAAATTATAGCCATGTTGATGGTTAATTGATAAAAGAATTTCTCTGAGGCATGCTGATCCGTTAGTATGTCTGTACGGTATGTGTGGACTTTTATAAACACATATTGAACCTCTTGGAAAGCAACCTGAATGCCCATATGAGAGAACTTCATTTTCAAAATGACTTTCTATGAATGTTTATGGAATTGAATAAAAAAAAATCAGAAACAGAATAATTTCTTTCCTTTTGCAGGCCTGAAATAATTATACTTTAAAAAAAAAGCCCTTTAGAGTCAAATTTATTAAATGGAAGGTTTAATAAAAAGAGATGATCAAAACTGTTGTTTAATAATTCTTTGTGTCACTTCTGAATAAAAAAATATATAAATATATAATATTTATTTAGGGGAGGAAATCAGATACCATCAAACCAGTATAAAAACAAGTAACTTTATTTCATATTTGTAATATTCCTTTCCTGAAATTATTTGAATCATTTTTTTCACATTTCCAAAATCACTGTTATTGTGTGCTTATAGTTTAAATCTTACGCTTACTCAAAAACAGTGTGATTGACATGTGATAATTAAGAAACTGATTGTAAAAATAGTATTAAAATACACATTTACCAATTGGGAATTGAAAACACTGAAGTATGATAAAGAAAAAGTGCTTTATTGATCTGAACTCAAAATTTATATGACTTTCCCCAGGGACTGTTCACTATATGCTATTAATGAACTTTGTTTATGCTGGAACTATTCCATCATTGGCCTTGTGCCTTAGAAACCATTCTTGAGCACATATTTAAACTGGAGCACACGTGTTCTTTTGTGGTATTGCTTTCACATCTGCCAGCTTTGAACAAAATTGTAGGCTCTGTTAATAATACTCCTTTTGTGTTTAGTGAAAAAGATGACATTGTCAGTGGTTTTGCTTTTAAAATTTCTTTTTAACTTTCAGTCTTTAGAAAACCTAAAGAGTGACACGGTAGATCCAGTTCATTCAGAATGCACAGAAATGGAAACAAATGTGTATCTTCCTCCTGAAGAACATGAAGATGAGAATGAAGCTATTGAAGCGGAAGAAGATGAAGAAGGTGAGAATGAAGGTATTGAAGAAGAAAATGATGAAGGTGAGAATTATAACCTGTTTGAAATGACTCACTTGTTACTATTTTGTTGTCCATTTTGACCTCAGGGATTTTTGTGTCATAAAATTATTAGGTTCTAAAAACTTTTAAATCTCTTAGTGCTTTGGTCTTCATAAGACACAATTACTATTTATAAAGGTCAAGTCATGGTAATCTTGTATCATTTGGTGAATATGGTGATAGGAAACTTTGATTCTGAATTTTATAATGATCAGAAGCTCATTAATCAAAATAATCATTACATTTAAAAGAGTAGAAAGCAGTAAACTTTTGTACCTACCACTATATTGTAAATGACATAGATAGATACATAGTGTCTGTTCTTCAGGAACTTATTTAAAACAAGTAGTACAGTGTCAGTGAAATGCACTAATTTTCACGTTATTAATGCACTAATTATTTCACTGCGTTAAGGAATTTACTAACCGAACCACTTATTATTGCTGTGTAATAGTATTCACATGGCAAACTGTTAAGGTCTTCTCATAAAGCAGAGCTCTCCCTAGAACTAGATTTCATCAGTAATGTGGAAAATTAAAAATACACTTTGTAGGTGGAGAGTATATGAAGATGTTGAAAAATGTGTTTATTTTCTTGTGTTAAATGCAGTCATGATTATCTCCAAATCAATTTAGTTTTCTGTTTAGAATTGTTAAAGCTGAAAAGTATAATGATGAATTTCATTTGTTTAGAGATGAATTATCTTATTGTTTATTTTGTTCTTTCTTGGCCGCACATGAACCCTTTAACTAGAGCGGACAGTGATTATCAGTTGGCTAAAACTAACATAGCTCCATTGTACTATGTAGTTAGAACTTTGGTCAAAGATTTGGTGGCGTAATAACTAAAATTAAGACTATCTGTGGATTTTATTTGTGATACTAATACAATTTCTGATTATCTTTAAATGAAAGTTGGTTATTTTATAAAATTTGGATTGATATATTGCTTGACATGGTTGAGTCTAAATGTTAACTTTTGGAGGTATAGCAAATTTCACAAGCATTTTTTTACAGTGCTGGCAAAGTGTGAACTATAGTAAAGTTCTAAGCCTCAGTACTAGTTAGTAAGCAAAATGTTTAGCTGAAATGTTGACTGGTACCCAGAGGATCAAGTTGGTTGAATTTTGAAGACTAGAAAGCAGATACTTTTGTACCTACCATTGTATTCTTTAAAAAAAGCAAATGTAACAAACTTTTCTTCTCTCTTACCTAGTATACTTCTGTTTTAACATGAATGCCCATTTTATTTTAAGAGTATTCATTACCAGGTCCTAATGCAGAGCAAATTATTTGCCTCAAGACCTACTTTGGTCATTCCAATTTTAAGCCGTAAGTATAATCTCAATTATGTATTTATTTTTCTTCATATAGGAATAAAAGCAAATAATCCATTCATTTAACAGTGACTGCACAAGTTCACTCTAGTTATACATTCTATACTGTAATTCCTGTGGCTACAAAGTTATTTTGTAGTAATATTTATATAAAATTCATTTCTATGCATTGCTTTTATAATAAAAAATAGTTTTCCTTTACCATTGAGAGTTCTGTGTAGAAACTGGTTTATTTATTTGTAATGTAGCTTACTTGTTATTCTTGCCATTGTTAGATAAGTACATTAACATCTCTTGATTTTTTCTTTATCCTTATTTATGTTTTTTAAAAATTTTGCTGTAAAATTTACATACAAAGACATGTGTAAATCTTAAGTGTATGTTTGCAAATCTTAAATGTATATGCATGCATCCGTGTAACCTAAACCCTTATCAAAACAGAAAATTACAATCACCTCAGAAAGTTTCTTCATTTACCTTCTTATTCAGTCCTTGCCCTAAAACATTTCTCTTATTCTATTGGATATTTAGTATGAAGCTTAGAATTTATTTATACTTTAGATATATGTGAGAAAATTTACTGCATATACCAATGGAAACTTCTAGTTGTTCAGTCAGCTTGGATGGGAGGGGCTCTTTCAAAGTTCTAGGATTCCTACGTTTTTATATTGAAACTCAAGAACGTAAAAGAAATTCTATTGGAGGAAGTTAAAAAATTAAATGATTTCAGCTCATCCCTTGGGTTTCTTATTAGCAAAAAAAAACCCAAGCATTTTGATTTTTACCATCTAGGGTTCAATGGAAAGTCATTCATTCTGTTTTGGAAGAAAGAAGAGATAATCTTGTTGTAATGGCGACTGGTAAGTTGTACTTAAGCGTATAAACTATTCCTTTACAAGCAAAACTTAAAAGATTTTGAAATGTTTAGTCTTTCATTATAGTCTTACAATGCAATACAAATGGTGTTAAATATAGGAGAGAGTGGACTGAGAGTGGGTGCTCAAACTTATGGGTGTATTAGCTATTAGGAAGATAGCATAGTACTTATCATTCATACAGGTACATTAGAAGAAATCATAGTGCCAGGGCATTATTTGATTTCTACGAGTGCATTATTTTTATTTCTAGGATATGGAAAGAGTTTGTGTTTCCAGTATCCACCTGTTTATGTAGGCAAGATTGGCCTTGTCATTTCTCCTCTTATTTCTTTGATGGAAGATCAAGTGCTCCAACTTGAGTAAGTGATGTTTTCACTGTCACATCATCATGCTTTTTTTTCTTCCATAAAGGAAACTTCTGATCTGTCATGCATGTTAAAATCTAGTTCTCAGAAACATTTCTGTAAATGTTGTGTTGGTTTATCTTTTTTAGTAATAAATGATGCCTTAATGAAACAGCTTATCTTCTTTCTTGAGTTCTCAGTAATGCAAGGCCTACCATGTGGCCCCAATCGAACTTGTTTTTTAAGAAGCAAACATTTGCCAGGTTACATTGCATATCTCAAAATTCTTTTCTCTTCCTTGCTTTTTAGCCTAGTATGGAGTTTATATATGGAAGTATATATATATTTTTAAATTTATTTCTTATTTTTATCCTTTACAGTATTTTGTATTCCCCGTAGGTTTCCCACCACCAGATCACCCATGAACCATCACCATAGTCCCTTGTGTTCTTTCACTCCCGCCCACCCCATAGAGTGTCTCTTATTTATGGGTGCCTGCTAGTTTTTGTTTTTGTTTTGTGTTATTTTCTTCTCCTGATCACTTATTTGGCTCCCCTATATTCCTCCTAGAAGTGAAACCATTCGATATTTTTCTTTTTCTTTCTGGCTTATTTCTCTGAGCATGATTCCTTCCAGCTCCATCCATGTTGCTGCAAATTGCATGTGTTTATCTCTTTTTTTGTTTCCATTGTGTATTCCGTTGTGTATATTTACCATACCATATCTTCTTGATCCAGTCATCAATTTGGGGGCATTTGGGTTGTTTCCATATTTTAGCTATTGTAAGTAATGCTGCAGTAAACAGGGAAATGCAAATAAAAACCACAATGAGATTCCACCTTACACCAGCAAGAATGTCCTATATTAAAAAAACAGGTAACAACAAATGTTGGCGAGGATGTGGAGATAAACTCTCCTCCACTGTTGGTGGGAATGCAAACTGGTCTAACCTCTATGGAAAGCTGTATGGCGGTTCCTCAAACAACTAAAAATGGAGCTTCCATATGACCCAGCAATTTCATTCCTAGGAATATACCAAAAGAACACAAAAACATTAATCCAAAAGGAAGTATTTTTTTATTATGAAAAAAATCTAAACATTTTTAACTTGAGCTTACAATATTTTTGAAAAACCCACCGTAACAACTTGTCTTCTAATATGACCTTTGAAGGAATTTGTTTATCAAATTAGTGAGTTACAAGAACGTGAGATTTGCGAAGAAGAGGAATATAAATGCTGTGTTTCTTTACTCCTTCTTATTTAGGAATGATGTTGGTTATTTGTAGTGTTTACATGGCTCTGGAGAATAATTCTTTTTCTTACAGAATGTCCAACATTCCAGCTTGTTTTCTTGGATCAGCACAGTCAAAAGATGTTTTAAAGGATGTTAAATCGTGAGTAATTTATGTGATTTCTAATTCAGTGGTCAGGTGTTTCTGGTATGTGAAGAGTTTTGTACACAAAGTTTTAGTCAGTGCATGAACAAAATGTCCATGATATAAAAATAAGCTTATTTTAACAGTGCATTTGCAGAACTGTCATTTTAAAATCTTTTAAACCAAAAGATACCTATTATTTTAAATTCATAGACTGCAAGATTAGCACTGTAATTATAGATCTGTAAAGTTTGGGTTTTAGAAGAGAACTTGGAGAGAGTAATTTTTTCTCTTTTTATAGATGTGGAAACTGAGTAACAGAATGTAACTTGTGTGATGTTAATTCAATGAATTGATGACTGAGTAGCGACTGGATTCTAGATCTCTCACCCTACCAGTCCTCTCATGACATAATTCCTGACAAGAATAATATTTTAGTCACACAAAAAATTGTGTGTGTATGTGTATGTGTATGTATACAAACGTAAACCTATCTATGCATATCTGTTAATACAGACACATACACATATGTGTTTACTAAGTTTTGCTAAATATAAACAAATATGTAACACAGAATCATACCAAGATTTAGAATACTATTGTCAGGCCAGAAAGTTCCTCCATGCTTCTTCCCAGCTAGCTTTCATCAAAGTAAACTACTATTTTTAACTTCTATTTCAATTTCTAAACTTTCTGACTTATCTCACATACTTTTTTTTTCTGTCCTAGAACTTTATGTATATAGTGAAATAGTAAAAACTCTGTGTGCATTAGACTTCTTTCATTCATCACAATGTTTTGAGAATCTTCCAGTCTTTTTTTTTTCAAAGTTGGAGTGTTTTGATAAAAGTTTTTTCATTTTCTTAGTGATGGACACCTAATCTATTTCTAGCTTTGAGGTATTACTGATAAAGCTGCTATATGCTTTCCTATAAAATCTTTTTGACATTTTTTTCTAATCATTTTTAATTACTGTCTTTGAGGTACAGTTGATAGAGAATAAATTTTACATAACATGTAAAAAATTGTTACGTTTTGGCATATAAACACCCATGAAACCGTCACCACACCCCAGCCCCAAAGTTTGTTCATACCATTTATAATCCATTTATCCCACTTTTCCCTATCTTTTCTATCCTTCTGACTGTGATAACTTATCTGCTTTCTTTTATTACAGATTAGGGTAGTTTATGTTTTCTAAAATTGTATGTATAGAGAATTAGTCATAAATCGTGTTCTTTTTTGTCTGGTTTAAAACTAACAGTGTAATTATTTTGAGGCTCATTCATATTATTGCATGTATCAGCAGTTCATTCCTTTTTATTGCTGAATGGATTACAGTATGAGTATTCCACAATTTTTTGAATGTCATTGTAATATTCCTTGTATTCTCAATACTCTCTGATATGTGAATTGAAATCAATGAGCTAATATGTGTGGATGTATATACACATATATAACATGTAGATTTTAGTAAGTGACATAATGTATTATTTAAAAATGTATCTAGTATTAATGATTTTAAATTGTAATTCATTGGATGATTGTTTTCCTGATTATACTTTATTTTCCTTTTTTCTGTTTGTTTTCACAGAGGCAAATACCGTATTATATATCTAACTCCAGAATTCTGTTCCCATAACTTGAACCTACTACAGCAACTTGAGGCTAATATTGGTAAGTGGTAGAATGGGATTTTCATAACTGTCTATTGAATTGAGTTATCCTTTAAACTTAACTCCATGAATTGATACTGGATTTCACTTCTCTTCAATTTATTTCTGTTCCCTCCACTTGGTGTCTCTCCTGTCTTTCCTCAAAGTATCCTGTGATTTCTCTGCCATAGAAATTAAGTTCCTGTTTTATAGTTATCTTTTTATATATTTGTTTTCCTCTGCTAGTCTATAAAATTTTTGAGGGGAAAATGCTATTTTATTTATTTATATTTTTTTAGTGCAGTACCATGACTCATGTTAGGCACTTGAATGTATTGTTGAGTAAATGTTAAACCCTAGGTTCTGTGAAGTTGTAATTTCCCTTTTTTCATATTCTAAATCTAACGTAGCTCTATATTGCCTTTCAAACTTTAGAAAAATGTAGGTAGTCAGCCTCTAACCTTGAAAACTCCGATTTAATATTCTTGGGATAGGACCCTGGTATTTGTAGTTTTTCACAGGTGATTCTGATGTATAACCAGGGTTGGAAAACATAGACCTTTGATTGTTTGCCACCCTGAGTAAATTAATTATTAGAAAAAAATAGATGGTAAGTTAGAGCTCATTTTCTAGACAATATAAGTATAGAATTAGTAAAAAACTAATGCCATTTTTTTCTTTACTTAGTTTTTTGTCTATTTTTTCCTTCCTGGTGGTTAAACTTAGCTGTCGAAGAATTGCAGTGTTGTCTTCTATTGCAGATACACTTTGAACTAACCAAAATTAATATTATATGATCTCATTGTATAATTACATATTATTAAAATAATTCCAGATAGGTTAACTTTTTAACATGCAACTTCTTATTTAGTTGTTATTTACATCTAAATAGGAGAGCATTTAACATTTTTTTCTAAAAATGTAATGAAAACAAGTTTGTAGTTTTGTAATATGTGTTAAATACTAAAAAAAGAATGGAGGCAGAAATTAACATTTGGTTAAATATATTATCAAAGAGTTCATGCATCAGCTGTTCTGTTTTATTTGCTTGTTTCTTTGATGGGGTTAATTGATAATTAGTTTAAGTAGTTTAACAGGTACTTCTAATTCTCTGTTCTGTGTTCTGGATTAAATTGTGCAGTCATTAGGGCAGAACACTGCATATGATGACCAAAAATATTCTTTCTAGTTGATTCTCATTGTTGAACAAAAAGGGATAAATTCTTTTTGGAATTTCTTTGGCATTTGTTTTCAGGAATTTGTAAAAAGCTTGTATAAATAAGTATAATCAGAATTTTTTTTCTACAGTCATCTAACATTTAGTTAACCACTTTTTATGACAAGTATTAAATTATTAAGGTAGTATGAGTTTATAACAGAAGCAACAAACATAATTTTGTATGGAGAATCCTTGAAACCAAGCACATTTGTAGTTGTCCTTTAACTTTAGAAATATGACTTGAATGACAGATATGCTAAAATGAAATATGTGTGGCACCTGGGCGGACACTTACACTTTCACATGCAAAGTCAAGTTTGGCAAAAGCTTACATAAATTGATTGTGTGGGACAAAGTTCAGCTTCATTATAAGGCAATCAGATCTTTATTTTTAGGAAGGTTTTAACATGGGGCAACCATCATCTTTGTTTTGCCCTTTTTAATTAAAAATCTGGGTCATTTAGTTTCTACAGCCAAAATAAGTATATTGTAGTAACTGAATTTTTTCCATCTACGAAGTAATAACTAAAGAGTTTTGATATTATTCAACCTATTTTCTCCTATTTAGTAGATTACTTTTTTGCTTCCCACTGTAACTCTATTTGGTTGATAATGTCAGAGAATTGTAATTGTTTATTTGCATGTCTGTCTCCTCCTTTAGAACTGTGATTTCCTTGAGGTCATAGATTGCTTTGCTTTTTATTCCAAGTAAAGTGGTTGGATTAAAATGGGCTTTAATAATCATATAATAATAGTAGTAATGTTTTGTTATTGAGCTCTTTTTTATACCAGGCCCTATCTTAGCATTTTCTATGGATGACTTAATTTAATGGTCTGACTAAAACATGTAGAATACTTTTATTGTCCACTTTTTACTTATGGAAAACAGACTTGGAAGTTTAAGTGACTTGTATAAAATAATAGAAATTGTAAGCAACACAGCCAGATTCTATATTCAGGTAGTCTGACTATAGAACAAATGTTAATCACCACAGTAGTGGCAGAACATTATTAATACTCAGAATTAAGTAATGATCAATCTTATTGAAGGGAAAATTATTTTTGTCTTGAGTGTTAATTTGGTAATTGAGGGCAAAGGCACTGCTATCATTACTTTGGAATATCTGAAGACATTTTAATGGATGGTTATACAATAAAGCCCTTTTCTTAAGTGTATTACTACAATATTGATTCTGTTTCATTGTAGGTGTGTGGTGTGGAGGTGAAGTGGAGGGGTCGCTAGGGAAAGAAGGAACAAATTATCTTCTTATGTACTTTGTATGTAAGGAGATTTAGTTCTTCTCTTACCATTTTACATTAGAGAATGTGGATGTCATCCCGTCTTTCAAATATTGGCATTTCTGAGAAACTTTCTGTAATATCATATGTGATCAATCATGATAGTGATCCAGTTAATCTCAGTAGAAACAAGGGGACTTTTTCTATCTCTTTCGATAGTTAATCCATGGGATTAAATTGAAGATATTCCCAAGGAGAAATAGAGCAGCTTTTTTTTTTAGGGTGTTACTGTTGCATATGTTCCATTAGTGATCATTGAGGGCAAGTAATAGAAATTAATTTCTCTGCAATAATGATGAAAATGATATCCAATAAGTAAGTTATTTGAATAATATATTTACATTTCCTTCTTTTTTCCTTATGCCTTTAATGCATATATCTTCTTCTGCTCTCAGTAATAATTTTTTATTTGAACCATATACTTTGATTTACATTACTCTTCCTGTGATATTTATATATTCTAAGTGAAAAAATTGATACTGATTTAGATGAGTTTATTCTTCCTTTTTGAACTTTAGTTTCCCCATTTCTGTATTTGTCTCTTTAATAGGTATCACACTTATTGCTGTGGATGAGGCTCACTGTATTTCTGAGTGGGGACATGATTTTAGAAATTCATATAGGACTCTCAGCTCTATAAAGGCAGCACTCCCATTGGTAAGCTTTGCCAAGCACAATGACTTGAAATGACATTCTTATTAAGGGACAATAAAGGATTGGGGAATGGCCCAAAAGCTGAAGACTTCTTTGTGAAAAGGCAAATAAAGATGTAAGCAAGGGAAAGATAGTGTTAGAATTCTAGCTTTGGTTTCCTTCTGGTGTATAATTTATTGAGGAATACTATACCACCAGCTTTAGTAATCAAAACAGAATGATATTGGAATAGAATTAAGAGCCCAGAAATAAATCCACAATTACGTGGACAATTAATGTATGACAAAAGGGCCAATAGTATATACTGGAGATAGAATAGTCTCTTGAAAAAATGGTGCTATATATTATAGGAAGGCTAGGAAGACTAGGAAGACTAGATAGTCATGTGCAAAAAATGAAACTGTTGTCATACACCATACACAAAAATTAACTCAAAATGGATTAAAGACTTGGATGTATGATCTGAAACAGTAAAATTCATAGAAGAAAACATCGGCAAAACATTCCATAACACTGGCTTCAGGGATGTCTGTAGAGACTCAACTCTAATGTCAAGGAAAATCAAAGCAAAAATAGACAACTACATAAAAACTATAAAGCTTTTGTGCAGCAAAAGAAACTAACATTAAAACAAAAGGTTTCTCTACTGAATGGGAGAAAATATTTGTGTATTATACATCCAACAAGGACCTAATATCCAAGATCTGCAAAGAACTCAGCTCAACAAAAAGGAAACAGAGAACCCAATTAAAAAATGGAGAAAAGAGCTAGATAGACACTTCTCCAAAGAAGACATACAGATGATCAACAAGCACATGAAAAAATGTTCAAAATCACTTATCATCAGGGGGATGCATATCAAAATTATAACAAGATACCATCTCATTCCTGTGAGAATGGCTCATATTTAAAAAAAAAAAAACAACCCAAAACTAAAAAAAATGTTGGTAGGAATGTAGACTGGACCAACCCTGATGGAAACAGTAAGGAGACGCCTCAAAATATTACAAATAGACATACCATATGATCTAGTAACCCGTTTCCTAGGCAGCTACCCAAAGGATGCAAGAACGCTAATTTGAAATGCTGTATTTACTCCTGTGTTCACTGTAGCACTAGTTAAAAGAGCCAAGTTATGGAAACAACCTAAGTGCCCCACAGCAGAGAAATGGATTAAGATGATGTGATGATGGAGTAATACTGAACTATAAAACCAGATGAACTCTTGCCGCTTGTGACAACATGGGTAGAACTGGGGTTTATGCTAAGTGAAATAAGTCAGAAGGAGAAAGAAAAATATTAGATGATTTCATTTCTTTGTGGAATATAGAAAAACAAAACAAAGGAACAAAACTAAACCAAAGCAAATCCTAGAAATATGACTGAAGAATTGAGACTACTAGAGGAAGAGGGAGGTTGGAGTTAAGGGGAAGGGAGGGAGGGGCCTCAGTGGTCTTGGTAGGGGGTGTGGGTGCTTTGGTTGTGGGTGTGGTGTGGTGACATGATCTAGGAGATGTGAACCTATTGTTGTGAATCATGTCCATTGTTATAAATCAGCATTACCTCAATTAAAAAAAACAAAGATAATTGCTTAAACTGCTTTGTGAGGTAGTGTTATATTAAAGAGCTATTTTACGAGGATATTGCTACTGTGTCTATAATGGGCCAAATATAATATTTTCAGTAAAGTTTTATTCTTGGATATAGAATAATGATGTGGTAATAACTTTAGATTTAGTCCATATTTTCTGATTGTGAAATAATAGCATAGTTGGTTATAACTCCTTACAATAATAGGGGCAGAAATATTAAGCCTAATTCTGTGGAGGTATGCTGTTATCCTGCTTTAGAATTTCTGAAAGATTACATTTTCATGTTTTTTCTTGTACCTACCATTCCACCTCCTGTGTTAGAGTCAAATCAATTAATAACAAATGTTTTATTTTTCTTACATATAGTATGCCATGAGTAACTTAGTAAAACTGAAAGAGGCTATCTAAGTCATTGAGAGCTTTGTTTCTAGATGTAGGAAGCCAGCCATAAACCAATATATTTTATATGGGAAACAAACAAACAAAAAGACTTGTTGTTTTGGATAGTTAGATTTTCAGTGAGTGGAAGGATTTATAATTTGCAAATTACAGATTAATCAGAAAATAAGGCACAGCATAATGCTGTTAAATCAGCACTATTATAGTTGTAATAAATGTTCAAAGAGAACATGGAGAGGTAGTTAATAAGTAGGCTTAATAAGACAAAGTAGATTACATTTATATTTCAGATTTAATGTTTTTTTTTTCCCTCCACCCGCCTCCCCCCCAGATTTAATGTTTTACTTTTGATTAATGATTTTGAAGAATTTAACATTGTTCTCAGAAGGCTGAGAAGCAAATGAGTTTATTTTCCTTTAAAAATAATAATTCTTAAAATGCATTTTTGATGCTTTACCTTCTGTCACTTTATAAGAAGATAATAGAGATACTAGGAATTAATGAAATATCTCATTCAAAAAAATCAATTTTACTTCAGGTTCCAATTGTTGCACTCACTGCTACTGCACCTTCTTCAATAAGAGCAGACATAATACAGTGCTTAAAACTGAAGGACCCTCAGATTACCTGTACTGGTTTTGATCGGCCAAACCTGTATTTAGAAGTTGGACGAAAAACGGGAAACATCCATGAGGATCTGAAGCAATTTCTTGTCAAAAAGACAAAGTGAGAATTGTATGGTTGATGAATTTTGATAACTGATTCCTTCTTTTATTATTTGTTTTACTATTTTCTTCTAAGATATATATACCATATTTCAGATTCTACTTAGTTTGATCAAAGCAAATGTGATGTTATGTAATCAATACAATGATTGAGGAAAAGGTCTGAATTTGAAGGCAGGAACTATTTCTAAAAAATTTAAATTCTATGATATTGCTAGAACGGGACATATACTCTTAATTGAAAATTGGACAACAAAAACAAGAGCCTTTTATCCTGTCTAGTTCACTAATTGTATGACTAATCTGAATATCAGGGAATTTCAAAAGTCATCTTATGAAACATTTTCTGAGGCTGTATTTGACTATCTTAGGTGTTTTTGTAAGTGATATGTTGATAGTTAAACCCTTGTAATTTCTCAGTAAGCTACATATTATATCTCTTGATAATAAAAAAGTATCATTTTTATTAAGAGAAGCTTTCTCATAACCTTATTCTTTATTCACTATCTGTTCTGTGAAGTGTTCATAATTTTTATGTTATAAAATGTGTTTTTATGTCAGAATACATTGAAATAATGTTTGTCCTACAAATAAAAACAAATCAAATATAGGCAAATAGAATTAAAGAGCATCGTTAATGTTTTCCTTTTCAGAAAGGAATAAAAAGAAAAGAACATTGATCCTAAGTTAAGAAAATCCTATAGCAACTCTTGGGGGCCTTAATGAGGAATTTATATGTAGGATTTGCTTTAGGCTTGATTATCTTATACTCAGAATAAAACAAAAATGTAATGAATATATTCTCAGTGTTCTGGCTGCTCTAGTGATCTCTCTGAAGTTTTACTCATTGTGTTTAATTTGCTTCCATCCTAAGGGGTAAATCTTTGCTACTTAGTCTAGGCTAAAGTCTCCACAATCACATCCTCATCTACTCTCCTAATATTTGGTCCTTTTCCATCCATATTATTCTCAGTCTCTCTGGCACTTTCCCTAATAATTTTCATTTTTGAAACTCTGTTTGTCTTTTAAATATTTTGTAACACTGTGACATTCTATCTTATAGTGTTTTACTCTTATGAAAATTCTTTACACTTTCTCGTGTTAATTCTGCTAATTGAAGTTCTTTATTTTTAGCCTACTAAACTATTACTCTCTCCTAATAGGCCTGTCTTGTTTCCTCTTCAGACTTCCTTGTTGCATTCTATATACAAATTTCAGATTTATCTTCCTAAAGCACTTAAGTTTTGATGCTTATTTTTTTTATAAAGCTTTCACTTTATATTTTAACACTTTGTGGTCCGCTCACGTATTAGTACGTGTTTTTGTCACCAGTATTAGGTGGCCACTCACGTATTAATACGTGTTCATCTAGTCTCCGGTTTTTCACGCCAGGTGGATTTATTTGGAACTATTAGGAGCTATTTCTTTGATCGTACTCAGTCTAGAAGCTTTACACATTGTTTTGGTGAAAGTGTAAGGTGTTTTATGAGAGATATTACAATTTTCTTAATATTCAGTAGTTCAGGAGTTGTGTGTGTTTTAGTGAATGCTTATACCGTTCATGCAGTGGCAGAGAAAATGTCCAGCCCCAAGGGCTGGTAAATTTAAAGGGCACCGGCACACAAAGTGTTAAGACTTATTTATTTATGCATACAAGCTGGGCTGTAGGTCAGAGGTGTGGGGCCTGAGAGGATTCACCAGAGACAGAGTGGGGAGCAAAACAGGTAGATCTACTGAAGTACACTGCTGAGGGGAGGAGCAGGCAAGCAGGAGAGATCTGCTGTGCCATGTGGGCAGCTCCCTAGCTGGGGATCAAACTTGTGCTGCAGTGGCTCTGGATAGCTTCATAGTGCTGAGACTTTACCCATTGAGCCACCAGGAAGGCCCCAGTTTTGGTACTTCTTTCTCGTGCCTCCCTCTTTCCTGTGGACTGAAGACCAGACTTTTTAGCCTACAGCTAAGATTTTGATTTTCAATATGGAAATGGTTTTTCTGAAATCAAATCAAGAAAGATTTTGTATCCATTTCCAGTGCTCAACGGATTATGATGGCAGGGAACTCTTTGAGACACTGCCTTCTGTACGTTTTAGCCAAACAGAAATTTTCCTCTTAATGAGCAGTAAGATGTAGGATAATTAAAACTTCAGAGTATTGCCTTTTATTTCCATTTCCTTCCGTTAATTTAATTCTGCCATTTGTTTTATCACTGTTTACATTTTTTCTATACATTGAGCTAACATGTTTCTTAAATTCTCATTTTGTTTTCTATATTCATGATACATTTGAATTAGACAGATAAGCTGCTGTCAATGGTTAAATGAAAACAGATTTTATCTCCCCCTCAGGAATTTTTTTATTACTGTTATTATTTTACTTTTTGTTTTTAAAATCCTTTGTTGTTTTTTTTATTCCTATTTTTTCACAATATAGAATTTCTCCCCTCAAGTGTGATCACCATCGTTTTCCCACCACCAAAGTGCCCATCCTTAGGAAATTGTCATGTGGAAATGATAATCTTTAGTAAATCGCCTGGCAAAGTAATGGATTCTTTTGTAGCATGAACTTTTGCTCCTTTGATTTTTTTTTTTGCTCTGTAAGTTCAGATTTGTGTATTTTCCAAAAATTTTTAATGTAAAATGTGATACATAGTCTTAGTACCCATTTAACAATATAGATGCAAATATGCTGAAAAGTACTTTATTTCTTCCAGTTCATCCAATGAACAGTTTTTTTCTTATTTGGAAAAAAATTTTAAATGAGACTTTTGTACATTAAAAATAATTTGTACCTTTATCAAGTTTTCTGCTGTGAGTTTTTGATATGGCAAGCCCATTTGGTCAGTCTCAAAAATTGCTTAAAGTAGATTGTTCAGTAAGAGTTTTAGAGTGAAGTTACTGCCTTGTTTTTTCCTCTCCCTTTATGTTTTCAATGATTTTTGCCATAGTCTCTCTTCAAGGTTTTATAGCCATTTGATTTTTTAATATTTCATTACTATTTCATAGTATGAATATACATAATGATAAACAATTAGATTGGTTTCACTAATATTTAATATAATGAATACTTACCTGTTTATGTTTTGGCAGATGTAAATATTTGTAAATTTGGCATATGCAGATATTTGTAAAATAGATTTCTGAAACTGAAATTGGATCAAAGGGTGCATTCATTAAAATTTAAATAACTTTCTAAATTTAAAACATCACATTCTTTTTTATATTGGTTAAGGCAGCACAATGTATACTTATAGAAACAGTATTGAGGAATTAAATTTCCTGTGGAAATCATTACTACACTTTTAATATTAGACAGTTTTGTAACAGACTTTTAAATAGCTATCATTTTCTGTAACATTCCTAGTCCCCAGATTACGAGTAAATCTTCTTTTAGTAAGTTCTCTCTTTTTTAGTAGACAGGTATAGTAACTCAACTTTATCATCATAATAGAGAATAAGAATAATGTAATTCCCCACTCTTGTCTCTGGTGAACCCTCTCGCCTGTACCCCAGCTTGTATGTATAAATAAATAAATCTTAAAAAAAAAAGAATAATGTAGTATACATTTTATGCATTCTTCCCTGTAAATAATCACTTCTCTTTCTTATATAAATTAAGACTAGTTGTTAATCTCTAGTGTTTTGCATTTCCAGAAGTATTGGAATCTATAATCTCTAGTTTTTATGAAGACTTCTCAAACAGATAAACTGTCTTTAATTTGAATCAAAACTGAATTAGGGTTTTGGGGTTTCACACAATTTATTTCCACATTTGACTTTCCATAATGTTTTAGAGGTTTATATAGTTAAATATATCATTGTTTCCTATGTGCTTTCTGCTTTTTGTCTTTTATGAAAAGGAAAATAAAACATATTTGAGTTAAATTAAAATAAAATTAAAGTTTAATAAAGTAAGGGAAAATTAAATAAAACACAAACTGGACTGAATAGAACAAATACATATGTATGTTTTTCTTTTTCTTTTTCTTTAGTTCTTGGGAATTTGAAGGTCCAACTATCATCTATTGTCCTTCCAGAAAAATGACAGAACAAGTTACAGCTGAACTTCGGAAACTGAAGTTAACATGTGGAACATACCATGCAGGAATGAGTATTAACTCACGGAAAGAGATACATCATAAATTCATGAGAGATGAAATTCAGGTGTGAAGCTTAATTGTTATTCTCTATTCCCCACAGTGGAAATGGTTATTTCTTTAATATTTATCAAATCTTAATTAAAGATCTTCTTTGTGTTGGGTATTAGAATAAAAACATCTATTCTCTTTTTTTTTTTCTTTTTCTTCAGATTAGGAACAGCTATCACAGTCCCCTAGAATAGAGATTTTATCTAATTTCTTAAATGCTTGTATTTTTAATCTTTTATCTCAGGAACTCAAAACAAGTAGTTTTTGGTTCATTAACTGACCAGTGTTTTCATTTATCTTAATGTATAACTAATTATTCTTTTAAGTAGAAACATCTCCCAAAGACTTGAGAGAACACAAACCTTATTTATGTTATATTGTAATGGGAGGCTTTGCTAGATTCTGCTGGGTTTCCTGCTCACACGCAACTTTATTGAAACATTAATGTTTTGAAATACAATTTTAAAAACTTCACAGTGATCACTAATTATACATAATTCTAGAATAGTATGTGTATGTATGTGTGCTGTTTTTTTTTCCCTTTCTGTAGCGGGATGTCACAGATTTTTATCCACCTTGTGGTTATTAATAAATGGCTAATGATTGTGTCACTTAGACCGACAGTAA
The DNA here is from genome assembly GCA_004024925.1 of Scalopus aquaticus. Lineage (NCBI taxonomy): Eukaryota > Metazoa > Chordata > Mammalia > Eulipotyphla > Talpidae > Scalopus > Scalopus aquaticus. Next base: position 66,028 of record PVIJ01008718.1, read on the forward strand.
GTGTTCTGGTGTATCTGACAGCTGACTCAAAGGACCTGTCCTTTGACTTTTTTTTTTTTTAAAGATTTATTTATTTATGCATACAAGCTGGGATACAGGCCAGAGACGTGGGGCAGTGAGAGGGTTCACCAGAGACAGAGTGGGGAGCACAACAGGCAGATCAGAAATACACTGCTGAGGGGAGCAGCGGACGAGGCAGGAGAGGTCTGCCACGCCATGTGGGATTCTCCCCGGCTGGGTATCAAATTCGCTGCTGACAGCTCCACATTGCAGCGCTCAACTGCTGCGCCACCAGGGAGGCCCTCCTTTGACATTTTAAATAAATCAAAAGTTTCACATTTTCATTGAGGGTTCTCAAAACACGTTTTCAAGATGTTGAAAATACATTTCCTCATCTATAGATTAGTCCAGTGTTCTTAGAATTGATAACTTGCCATTGAGTATTTATTGAGTGCCTGCTGAATGCATACATATCACAATTCTTGATTCACTATTCTTTTTAACACTTTTGGTCCGCTCATATATTAGTACGTTTTTTTTGTCACCAGTATCAGGTGGCCGCTCACGTATTAATACGTGTTCATCTAGTCTCCGGTTTTTCATGCCAGGTGGATTTATTTGGAACTATTAGGAGCCATTTCTTTGATCGTACTCAGTCTAGAAGCTTTACACATTGTTTTGGTGAAAGTGTAAGGTGTTTTATGAGAGATATTACAGTTTTTTTAATATCCAGTAGTTCAGGAGTTGTGTGTGTTTTATTGAATGCTTATACCATTCATGCGGTGGCACAGAAAATGTCCAGCCCCAAGGGCTGGTAAATTTAAAGAGCACCGGCACACAAAGTGTTAAGCTTTTCTTTTCTTTTCTTTTTTTTTTAAAGGTTTATTTATTTATGCATACAAGCTCAGGTACAGGCCAGAGGCTAGGATGACAAGAGGGTTCAGCAGAGACAGAGTGGGGAGCAGCACAGGCACATTGATGGAAATACACTGCTGAGGGGAGCAGCGGGCGAGGCAGGAGAGGTCTGCCGGGCCATGTGGGAATCTCCCCAGCTGGGCATCGAACTCGTGTCGCTGCTGCCCGACAGCTCTACAGTGCAGCGCTGCACCACCAGGGAGGCCCTCTTTTTAAGCTTTTCTGTCTTTATACTTTAGTTTGGGTCTAAAAGTAGAGCTGATCTCCCAAAGTCTTGAGTAATGCTTAGAGATTTTTATATTTTATATTTTCATAAAAAAATTTTTTTCCAAAGCCAAATCTAAATATATCCAGATATAATTTGCAATGTCTGTTTCCATTCTTTTAACCTTTTAGATTTATATCATTTTGTAATTTGTATTTTCAAGATGACTTGAATCTCTTTACTTTCTGGAATGAGGCTGTGAATAAATTATTTGATAAAACATCTTTATTAAAATTGGGAAGTTTATAAGGATATTTTGAAAGGATTTGTAAGGATATTATAGAATAGTTGGATCTCATCTAAAAATGATGTTATTTGGTGAAAATTAGATATTAAAAGTTCTCATCACACCCACCCTTCCACACAATGGTAATGGTGTGCGGTGATGGATTTGTTCACTAAGCATATTGTGTTAATTATTTCACAGTATGTATGTCTAAATCATCATGTTATATATCTCAAACTTACACAATGTTCATGCTATTTGTAGTAACATGGATGGAGCTAGAAGGGATTATGCTTAGTGAAATAAGTCAGAAGGAAAAAGAAAAACATTGGATGGTTTCACTTACAGGAGGAATGTAGAAGAACCAAACAAGGGATCAGAAAAAAAAGTCAAAACTAGCAAGCAAACAACAAATCAGAGACATTCAGCAGGGAGGAGAGAAAGGGATCAAAAAGGGAAGGAAAGAGTGCAAGAGACTCTGGTAATGATTCATAGATGTCTTGGTGGTGGTAATTTTATGGGGATTATACCTGAGAGGAGAAATCAAAATTGTACAAAAATGAACAATGATGTAAAAATATATAAATAAATTTTAAAAAATTATTTGAAATAAAAATTTGCTAATCTAGTCATCTAAAAAATACCCTATACAATATTGTATGTCAATTGTATTTCAAGAAGACTAAGAAATAATATTAAAAAAGAAAAATTAGAATTAAGTTGTTTAGTTACTCTTAAATATAGTAAAATTACATCATCTTATTCACTAAAAGCTTTTAAAAAATTTCTATCCTATATTTATTTTTCACTTACCTTTTCTTATACTTTTATTTATTCAGCATTTTTTCAGTGTTTTTTGCTACTTTTGGTCCATCGAAAAACATTTTTTAAAATGTCACTAAAATTTTGGGCCACCCTGATGGTGCAGCCAGTTAAAGCGCTGCGCTGTGCTGTGGGGTTGTGGGCAGCAGTGACGTGAGTTCGAGCTGTGGGCAGCGGCGACACGAGTTCTATGCCTGGCGGGGAAGATTCCCACATGTTGTAGCAGACCTCTCCTGCCTCGCCTACTGCTCCCCTCAGCAGTGTATTTTGGTTGATCTGCCTGTTCTGCTCCCCACTCTGTCTCTGGTGAACCCTCTTGCCGCCCCACGCATTTGGCCTGTACCCCAGCTTGTACGCATAAATAAATAAATCTTAAAAAAAAGTCACTTAAATTTTTATCAGTTGTACATGCACATAAAAACTCAAATTGTTATAGTCTATAGGTCTTGTATTGAAAAGCATCAGTTCCTCATTCATTACCCACTTCTGTTTGCCACTCCAGTTCTTTAGTTTGGGTTTTTTTTTGTTTTTTTGTTTTGTTTTGTTTTTTGCCACTGTATCTTGCAATAATTTGTTCATAGTGCTACTCCTTAGTTTCTTATTTATTTGTTTACTAGTTTGGGGCATTATCTATTGATTCTCCACTATGAAAGATGAAAGATTATCTTTCCTTCATGCCCTACTCTTTACACCAGACATTTCTAAGCCCCTTTCTGGGATCTTAATATCATAATTTTGGATAGATTATAGTATATATATTTAGATCTTTTATGTTTACATGGTTATTGAATGCTTTTTATTTCTAAGCCATGTAGTATGTATTATAGTTACTTTTCTTAAATATCTTTTTGTATTTTTATTGTTAATAGTTTTAAAAAGTTGTTTCATTTTTTTTGTGCACTTATCACCAATTCTTCCCTAAAATCTCTCCCAGTCATTTAATGCTCATATCAGTACATCCATACATAGTAGTTATTCTGCCAATTTCATCCTTTCAGAGATTTAGAGAGAAATTCATGTTTCATTCTACCATCTTTAATGAAAAGCTTCCTTCCATTTTAGAATAATATTATCAAAACTAAGGTACTGTGTGAATCGATAAGGACTCTTGAAACTTCATAATCACACAAGTGTCATTAAATTAATTTAATTAATACTTGAAGATCCCCTTTTGTGTCTTAATTCATAGTTATTCGGAGAAAACACTTTATGGGTACCTTTTTATACAGTATCCTATTTTATGGTCACCAAGCTTCATCTGTATATTAAGCAGACAATCTTTTATTTACTTATTTTTCCTCTTTTTTTATTTTTATCTTTTACATTATTGTGTATTTCCCGTAGATTTCCCACCACCAAGTCACCCGTGAACCGTCACCATAGTCTCTTGTGCTCTTTTCTCCCCCGTTTTGAACCCTTATCCTTCCCCTCCCTCTCAGAATATCTGTTATTAATGGTTTGGGTAGATAATCTTTTAATCTGTAAGTGATTGGTTGAATTATATTTATTCAGTTTTATGTCAGGGAGTTTAGTTAATGAGCTAATTATTCTAATTATACTAAGAGATATAAATGTAAGGTTTTAGTTCTCCTGAATATTTGTCAAACTATATTGTTATTTATTTTCAGTGCATCATAGCTACCATAGCTTTTGGAATGGGCATAAATAAAGCTGACATTCGCAGAATCATTCATTATGGTGCTCCCAAGGAAATGGAATCATATTACCAGGAGATTGGTAGAGCTGGCCGTGATGGACTTCAAAGTTTTTGTCATGTACTCTGGACTCCAGCAGACATTAATTTAAATAGGTAAAGACATTTACTGTTTTCATACTTGTAGATTTCTTTTTTTTATATATAAGCTTTGAGGTATTTGAGTACCTCAAAGTACAAATTTTCAAGTAAGGTGGATAATAAAATAAGGGCAGTTAAAACCAAAACCGAAGACATCTAAGATATTTGTGGTTTTGTTGCCACCTAGAGGAGATGACCTAATTTCATCCATTTTTTATTTATTGTGAAGGATTAAGTAAAGCAGGGGTAGAGCAGGAATGTAATGTAGCTTCTGTGGTTTCTATCCTGAGACTGCATAATTGAACTCTTTTTTTTCTCTGCAGGGCTGCTAAAGTTTTAACATCAGTCATAGTTACTTCATATACCATTATTTTGTTATTGGTTTTTTCTTCTCATGCTACCAATGGTGCCTATTTCAAATGACTCTACCAATCTTTATATTTGACTCTCTACCTTTTAGTACCTTTGTTAGCTCTATGAGAACAAGCTAGATCTTCTCTACAGTAAGTGAATAATTATGTTGCACCATAATGATTGACTGCCATGAAAATACTGTTTTCAGTGTTTAAATACAGGAAACCCATTCTACTTAAATGATAAACAGGTGTTGGCAGTGAAGTTCTGCAAATTTATGTTGGAAAGGAAAACTTCATCTTCCAGTATTTTTCAGGACAGGGCTTAGCAACTAATTTCCTCATCCATAAGAGAGAAAAATCTCAACAAAAAGCTTTTATGTGGGGCCTCCCCGGTGGCGCAGCGGTTAAGAGCTGCGCTGTGGAGCTGTCGGCAGCGGCGACGCGAGTTCGACGCCCGGCCGGGGAGAATCCCACATGGTGTGGCAGACCTCTTCTGCCTCGCCCGCTGCTCCCCTCAGCAGTGTATTTCTGATCTGCCTGTTCTTCTCCCCACTCTGTCTCTGGTGAACCCTCTCGCCGCCCCACACCTCTGGCCTGACCCCAGCTTGTATGTATAAATTTAAAAAAAAAAAAAAAAAAAAAGCTTTTATGTGGTAACTGATGAGTCTGCCAAGCTGAAGTATTTTTAAAATGCCCCTCTAAGTAGCAGAATAATTTGAGCCCTTGAATCAAGATATTAGCCTGCTTTATTAAAATGATGAGCATGCCTGTCCAATACAGTTTTAGTTTTATTCATCATTTAGTAATTTTTTTTTGAGTAACCACTGTGCTCCAAATATGCTGTGTGCTGGATAAATACAAGCACTTATGTTACTTGTTTTCATAGAACTAACTATAGGTTAGTCATGGGAATGGCAGACTTAATCAGAATCATAAAGCTGTGGATAAATCATGTTCATTTTACTGTTCTCATTTTTGTATTTAAAAATTTCAGTAATGAAAACTTTTAAAAAAGATCATGCAAATATGTCTATGAAAGAACATTACATTGAATTAGTGAAAGTGATAATGGGGTGTGCTGTCTACCAAGTTACAAAGATTAGTTAAGGCTTCCTTCACGAAGTGATGATTGAACTGGGATCTGAAAGAAGAATGAAATATTCAGAAAGCTAAAATGCTGTAATTGTAAGCTTTTCTTTATTAAGAGTATACTTGCTAGTTTTTGTCTGTTAACGTAAAGTCAATAAAACCATGCTTTTGGTACTCTCCTTTTGACTCTAGTATCTGTGTTAAGCTTTTTATAAATTAGTTTATAATAATTGGCATAGGGCATAATTCTTCATGCTGCTATTAAATTTGGGATTGCATCAAACATAAATCAATTTCTAGCATCCTACTTTTATTCATTATGCTAAAGGTCCTGAAGACTTGATATCTGAGTTTTAGATTATGGCTTTGCAGTATTCATCAAAAGGTACAGTTACTGTTTATCTGGATCTCAGAGATATTTTTTTTTTTAAGTTAAACCAATAATTTATTTTATGAAATATTTTCTCACATTTTGTTATTTTACAAAGTATATAATAAACCACCATGAGAGTCACTAGGTTTAGTCCTCAGGACCGTGGTATGTTTTTTTTTTTTTTTTCCATTTTTTTTTTTTTTGT
>PVIJ01008719.1:0-72070 GCA_004024925.1 Scalopus aquaticus
AGATCTTTGCACACAATACATCTGATAAAGGACTGATAACAAAAATTTACAAGGAACTCACACAACTCAACAAAAACAAAGCCAATAACCCAATCAAAAAATGGGCAGAAGAGCTCAAAAGGCACTTCTCCAAAGAAGAAAAGCAGATGGCCAACAGATACATGAAAAAATGCTCAACATCACTTATAATCAAGGAAATGCAAATCAAAACCACTATGAGATACCACCTCACACCTGTGAAGATGGCACACATTAAAAATGCAGGCAATAACAAATGCTGGAAAGGTTGTGGAGAAAAAGGAACTCTTCTACACTGCTGGCGGGAATGTGAACTGGTCCAACCACTATGGAAGGCTGTATGGCGATTCCTCAGACTGCTAAACATGGAGCTTCCATACGACCCAGCAATCCCACTTTTGGGAATTTACCCAAAGGATACAAAAACACTGTTCACAATATTGTCCTGTTATAAGTGAAACCATTCGATATTTTTCTTTTTCTTTTTGGCTTATTTCACTGCATTTCTTATTTTGAAATAGTTTTAGACTCACAAGAAGTTTAAAAAATAGTACAAAGAGTTCACATGTATCCTTTATCTTATCTCCCCAAATGATAACATCACACAAGTGCATTATTAAAACCAGGAAATACACAATGGACACTGTGTATTGATATCGGTACAATACATTAACTAAGCTACAGATGCTATTCAAAGTTCAGCAGGAATGACCTAACACCTTACTGGGCTGGAATGTATAGCACTATGACATTTTATAACAAGAAGGATTTATATAATCACCACTACTATCAGAATACTAAAGCATTTTATTTCTTTCAAAACAAAGAAACATCTAGTGATCCCTGAATAGCCAAATCTTCCTTCTACCTTAACATTAACAGCCACTGATATATTCTTGTGGCGGTAGGGGGAGAGAGGGAGAGAGGGAAAGAGAGAGAGAGGGAGAGAGAGAGAAAGAGAGAGAGAATTATTTTCCAATCTAGGTTTTATTGCATATAAGAGTAAAACGCAAGTAAAAAATGCAGCATAAGTACCTTGTACTATAGATTCAACATGTACGCAATATATTAAATAATCTAAGTCTGTATATAGGAAAGCAACTTGGACAACTATATTAATCTACATATTTTCAAATACATTTGAGCAGAAGCCATATGCTATATTGAAAGCCTGTTATGTTGTATGCTTAGGAATGGTACACTTCAGGTCATCAGTTTGGAAGGAGCTGTCCCATTCAATCTTTTGTTTTCAAAGGAATCACTCCACCCATTGTTCTCTATACATGCCACATACATCCCCATCTCCACATTCTTCACCTGTAGTGCTTACTTGTGTAAGATCCCCTCCTCATTGTTTTGGTTAGTTTAAACCTAGCACAATGACCTTCAGGAGATATCTCTGGATATCCTTAACAGCATAGGGTCATAGAAAGCAGCTAAATTTGTTCAGATTGCTCAGAAATGTTTTTTTCTTCCTCCACTTCCAAGTAATAACTATGTACCTTGTACAGTTTACTAAAAAGTTACAAGTATATTTTGTTATTTATTAAATGTAGCAAATAAAAACATCTCATATGATTATTGTGATCATATATTTTTTTTAATCTGATAAGTATACAAAGCTCCTAGAACATGCTAGGACTCAAATAATGAAAATTCTTCCTACTTTCCAGTCCTAAATAATCCTACTATCTTGTGAACTATTATAACACCAATGATACCTGGAAATCTAAACAATATTTTATCCTGAAATAGTATATAGTACTGGGACTCAATATTAATTTAAATGTGCCTGCAAATAAAAATTAAAAAGGAAAAGAAAGTATAAGACAGGGTATAGAAGAAAAACCTATAAAGAGAAGGAATCATCACAAACTAGGCTGCAGTTTCTTGAATTTCCAAAGAAATTTGAATGCCAGAGATGTCCCTTGCCTGATACTTACAACACTATGACTACTGCAACCTTGTGGTAAAAATATCCTGATACTGTCTCATATCAGCCTTCAATATTCTTTTTGACCACAAAATTATATCCTTTCTTATTCTTATTTCTTCCCTCATTTCTTACTTCTTATTTCTTCCCTCATTTCTTCTGTTTTCCTTTATTCTATCTAGATCACTATAACATTGTCCTGATTTACTAAAATTGCTTGTTATATCATATTTTATATTATTATCACAAAACATTGAGTAAAAAGCATATTGGATACCATGAAAAATAGACCTTAAATTGGTTGCAACCTGTTTCCTATGATGGAGGAAGTCCCTCTGTAAACAAAGTTCCTCACAGCAGGTGAAATGGTACCACATTTGTGCCAGGTTGAAGCAAAATGAAACTTACCCATCCCTAAATTTGTAAAGTCTGTCCTCATCTTTAATGTGAGTCAATAAAGTTAAAAAACCTTTCAGGTCAGAATACAAAACACCCCATTCCACATTTCACATTCCATATTTTTAGACTAACGTATTAGAGATGCATACACCATTTGCTGTTGCTTTGTGACTTTGGCAAATGCTTTTAAATCTTCTAAATGTTTTTTAAAATGTGTGAAATGTGTTCTTTTCAAGGATGTAAAAGTGAACTGAGGCCAAGTGGCAGTGGGCGTGCTGGCTATAAATCTACTCAATACATAAATATATGCATATTGAATTTTTCATCTCTAGACTGACTATAAAATATCTACCTTGTTGAATGTGTTACTTGTAATGCACAAAGTTCAAACTAAGAAAAACATAAGTTTTGCCTTCATATTTTATTCTATGCCATGCAAAAGTGAGTTTGTTTTTCCTAAAACATAAAAATAGAATTCAGTGACTATGTTCAGATTAATGTATAATATAAATGTTAAATGTATAATATAATTTGACACCTCAAGAATAGATTTCACTGTGGTTTTTTAATTTATTTTTATTTTTTAAAATATCCTGTGTATTTTTTTACAATCTAGGCTTTCGTCCCTTATATGTGGTCAACATGGTGATTTTATTTGTGAAGATTATTTCTACCTGTTTCCCAAAGTGCTTAGAGTAGACCATATTTTACTGTTCCTTTATTTTGAATGAATGTATTAGATATGACATTTTTAATTAATGTAAGAATTATCTATTTTCACATTTCATTCATAATATATACTCTCATTTTATGTATATGCGTAAAAATGCTGAAATTTACAATATTTAGACATTTAGTAGATTCACTGGTCTACCATGATTTTTCTCCCTTTGACTTTTTATTAAAAGAAACAAAAAAGCTCTTATTTGATTTAAGCAGTTCTCAAAGAAGTTGTCTCCTTTTAAGTAAGTAAAAGAATAAAAAATCAGGAAGGACAGCACTGTCTTTTGGAGAATGGACTTGCCTTTAGGTTTTTGTAATCTTTACAACTGATTTAATAAGATTTATTCTTTTTATGATTTATGAAACACTATTCGTAGTTGAGAAATAATTCAGCATTATTCTGGACAGGATATAAAGAATGACTCTTTTCAGCCTTTAAAAGGAGCTTATTCTGCTATTCTTTTAGGCAAAGAAATAAGACTGCTAATCTCAGGCACTATTCCCCTGCAGATGGTACTGGTCAGATCTAGTTCCTTTGGATGAAAATGTGAATTTTATACCTTTATTACAGTAAAAGGATTGAAGTGCAGTTTAAAAATGAGTCTATGTTCCTAGGTAAATGGAAAACTGTTTGACTTCACTCTGGACTGCAGTACTTTCTGGAAGCAGTTTTTTTCATAGTTGGCTATGAAAAATAAGAAAGACTCAAAATGCATAAATTGTGGCAGATGCTTCCTTAACTTACCCTAGTGAAATAATTTTTATGGGTGGTTATGAATTTGTAAGTAATGTTTACTTCTGAAATGCCATAATTGCTTTTGGAACTATTTGAAGCATTTTGAATTGTATCTGTTTTTATTGTAATATGGAATTGTATTGCCATTTTATGAAGTGGCATCTTTTTGATGCATGGAAGTTCTGGATACATTTGTTATCTATCATGAGGAAACCAGATAAGTAAATATTACAACCATAACTGAAATGCTTCTTTTTTACATGAATAAATGAAAACCATTTTGAATCAGAAGGCAGAAACACTCTATCCTCAGACTGACAAATTGCATATTTGTTTGGTTTCAAAAAACTGGTGTCTGGCTTTTACACTATGATGGAGGAAAATGTCTGTCTCTTGCATGACATAGTCTCTGAGACAGAAGAACTCTCTCCTTGATGGAAGTAAAGAGGTCAACTGAATCAGTGGATTTTGTAGGGAAAATAGCCCTTGTCCATAAGACCACACAGTATTCCCATCTGAAATGGCATAACTGATCTCTATTGCTCCATACCTAATTTCCTCCAGTTTTCTAATTTCTACTTTGCAAATATTTATCGAGCATATACCTTTGTGCAAAATATTTAGAATTAGTTTGCTATCACGATCCTTTGAGCATTCATAACTTAAAATTATGTATTTAATCTGTCTTTAAGAGGGTCCTCAGGCACTGACCATATGGGGTAACATTTTTTCATATGTACTTTAAAGATGTATGACCTAGATTTCTAAATAGCTAAAGAAATGCAACTGACCTTTGGATTAAAAACATACCTCATGGAAAAGTGGAGTAGCAATTCAATAGAGTAACCAGGATTTAACTTCTGACATGTATTCTAATTCTGGAACTTTCTGGGAGGTAAACATCAAATTAACTAGGAGGTAAGGATTATATCCAGTAGAAAGGCTCGTAATTGTTGAGGATTATTTGGCTAATAGATGGAAGTTACATAATGCAGATATATTTATTGGTCAGATAAGACACAGATCAAGTTAGTGATTGGCTACAGGAATATTTAGAATAAAGGGAAAACACTTGAAGAGAGACCACTTATTTCCCCAATTTTAGTATAGACAAGAGTTGCTGGCAACATTGATAAAATCCAGCTCTGATTGAGGATTTCTAGGATTCAGGATTCCATGCTTTAAAGATTCTTGAATCTTGTTCTTAGACATGGCTTTATTCATTCACTCAAAAACAGGAAATGAAAAAAATGTTATTACCATTTAAAAAAATATATATGCCATTTTAAAAACCATAGACCTGTAAGAATAATCTAACTTACAGTTTATAAGTACCTAAGAAAAAGCACCCACAAAAGCAGGACCCCCTGAGCATTTACTATGCACAAATTAAGTTAAAATAGCCTAGTCTCTTTGGCAGATTTTTACAAGATATTTGGCAATGTCTCATTTATTAAATTTAAGAACAAAATATAAAATATATAAATTAAAAGCAAGAAAATTTATTTTTACCAAATATTGGTAAATACCAAATATGGATCTGAGAATCCATATCAAAATGAAGCTGATTAAGGAACTTTAAATCAAGGTTATTAGAAATAGAAAAAATGGTTATGTCTGTTTAATTTAAAAAATGTATTAGTATATTATATAATATCTATAATAATGAAGACACAGGCATCAAGATTATATACACCATTGACCTGTGAGAGATAGCAACATGAAAGGCTTGAATGAAGAATCACCTATCAATCCTATGCATACATACCAAGAAATGCTTTTGCCTAGCAATCCTTAGAGTCAATAATAAAGTATGGTAACTCATAAAACAAAATGAATAATTTTATGAGAAAAAAAATCAGATACTTAAATGTATCTCTGTCTTCTAAAAAGTAAATATCATTATGCAAACCAAGATTTGGAGAGAAAGGAAAGAGCCAAGAAGTGTCTTATTAAAAAGGTGGCTGAAATTTCTCCACAAAGTGCAGGTATAGTTGGGCAGATGGACAAGACACAACATTTGTTAAGATAAGTTAAACTTGAATGGAATAAGGAAAGTTAAAAGGCAACAATGTGTATGACTTGGATAGAAGCAGGTGAGAGACAACTCATGATGTGTTATAAAGTTTGTTTGGGGTGAATCAAAACAGGGCATCTTGAAAACCATGTGTCTTTTGCTTTTTAAATCTAAATTCTTTTCTGTATATTAGTTATTTTCAAGCTATAATTTTTTTTGAAATTTCATAATGCTATGAGAATCCTAGTGACTAAATGACACAGGATTTTTTTTTAAAGATTTATTTATTTATGCATATAAGCTGGGGTACAGACCAGAGGTGTGGGGCAGCAAGAAGTTTCACCAGAGACAGAGTGGGGAGCAGAACAGGCAGATAGACCAAAGTACACTGCTGAGGGGAGCAGCGGGTGAGGCAGGAGAGGTCTGTGGCACCATGTGGGAATCTCCTTGGCCAGGTGTCAAACTCGTGTCACCGCTGCTGACAGCTCCACAGCATAGTGCTTAACCGCTTAACCGCTGCGCCATCAGGGAGGCCCAGATTTTTTTTTTTTTTTTCTTAAAGAGGTATCAGCCACACAGCAGGAGAGGATTCTTTGGACTACATTGTCAAGGTCAACAGCAAGTCCTTGGAGCCCAGGAACCTCATGCCTCACAGCCCTGAAGCCCAAGGGCCTTTCGTTCCTCTAGCGGAACATGCCTGAACTTTCTGACTTACTTCCTATTTCTGTCCATATCCTCACTGGCTCCATCTTAGCTTCCCTTGGCTGAATGTTTTATTATAAAGTAAATTGAATTAAGAGGACTGTGAGTGTGTGTGTGTGTGTGTGTGTGTGTGTGCGTGTGTGTGTAAGTGTGTGTGTGTGCGTGCGATCTGAGTGAAGTACAGCCTCGAAGTCACAGATGGCACATTAGAAAAAAGAAATATAGTAAAATGAGTAAAATATATTCTCATTCACAATTTCCTGGAGGCCTCTTCGTTGTTAATTGAAACTTTTGTCTACTTTATTGAACAATAAAAGTGGCAGCAACTACTCCCAGGTGTCCTTCAATATTAAAAAGAGGATAAAGGGTTCCTGGCAAAGGTGACAGAAATTAATGCGGTGAGCCCAGCTATCAAACATTCTGATATGTGAATTGCCTGATATTTCTATAATGCTGTCTTATGATTGGAAATGTTATCGCTTCTATTGAATCAATAGAAAATGTTAAAGCTCCACAGAACCCCAATTACAAACTAAAGCTGGAAGGTTAACATCTGGGAGCAGCAGAGATAGAAACAATCTCTATTGTCATACCTTCCTGACAAGTAAATGTCAGAAACAAACCGCCTTTGCCTGGTCTCAGCACAGAGCACATGTAAAAGAGTGATTGTAAGGCTGCCTCAAGTCAAATCGCCTGTCATCTCAGCTTTGACACAGAATTACTTTTATTTTATGCATCTATTAACCTTGAACTATCAGCATTTGTTTTAATGTTCCATGCTGAAGTGACCTAAATGTTCTTCTCTCCTGCAGAGGGGATCTGTCAGAGAAGAGAGCGTGTGGCCTGAGTTGGGACTAGTCTTTACCAGAAGAAAGCGTGAGTGAAATGGGAAGTGCCATCCTGTTTCCAAAGGCAATGCTCTGCTTCAAAGTGCACCATTAGAAAGGCATGCCTTTGCCTTTTAAACAGTCACCATTTCCCTAAGAGTCTCCTTGCAAATTCCAACACCACATGTGGAGAGGATCCTACAGATCAGTGAGGATCCTACAGATCACAGTCATCACACGATCTAATTCCAAGCATGATCCTCAGCACAGTCTGGAGGGGAGGGGCAAAGGGAGGAGGAGTTTGTTTTCTACCAGGGAAGATGAGAAATATTAAGTAACTTGACTTCCAATGGAATCCTGGTATCTTCCCACTTCACATCTCTTTTCACTCTCACTAGACTGTGCATATTAAATGTTCTGCAATACTCACACTACGTTAGCTAGCATCATTTAAGGAATATCCAACTCAGATTCCTTTTCACATTATGCTAGACAAAGCAAGTCGAACAGTCTTGTGACTAGCTCCAGACCTTCTCTTCTAGTGCCGTTATTATTGTTGTTCTTTTCCTAAATCCCAAGGTAAATTCAGTTTCTGTTGATCTGTGATCCCAAATCATGAAGTTGCTATTTTTATGCATCATGGTATAAACCTTCTTTGCTTGATCCAATATTCCACGTGCCCAAAAGCATATTTGGGGCATATTTTGCTCAAAGCTTATTGTCAGAAATAAATGTGTTCTTTTTTATGGTCCAATGTCATTACCTGGACTTCCAGCCAAGACTTTCTAGGGAAAGAGTAACTGAGTGAATGGTTTAATCTAAACTGGTGACTATTAACAACAATCAGAAAATATCCAAGTCTTCTTTTTGACTTTTCACTAAGACCTATAAGCTACATCTCGAATACTTGTTCCATTTGCAAAAAGAGGTAACTAACAAACTTTGCCTCTCCTGTTTCAGAATCCCAATTCTATGATTCCATTTGTGACAGTGTGATGTCCATAGAAGGTTCCAGGTTCCTTGCCCCACCCAAAAACAGCTAAGCAGAGAGGAAAAGCTAGAAAAAAAAACTGTGTATATGCACATGTATATCTGCATACATACAGGGAGACAAACAATCAATCAATAAGTCCGTCACCATATGTTTAACATTGTACAAGGCTCAATGGGTAGGAGATATATGAAAGTTCATCACTTAGACTCAACTCTCCAAAAATGCAAGCATGTGAAACAATCAGAACATTAGAAAATAACACATACATCATAATATCTTTAGCAGAACAGACTCACCATTTCATAAACTCACAAAAACTGGCTGATCCAAAACTTGAGATAAGAAGGAGGTATAGCATAAAAGTCCAGTGAGTTGTATACAACTGGATAATTTATTTTTTAAGATATAATTTTCTAGTAACTGCTACAAAAATATGACAACTATTTTGAAAATGATACTGAACAATCTCTTAAAGAGCTTACAGTTTAGTGGAAAAGACAGAGAAGAAACAAGCATCCACAGTGCAACACATTTATGTGGTCTTAGACACAAATTCAGGTATCAATTTATAAAATCTTTGTACAAGCTATATATGATCTCCATGTGGATACTGTTATTTAAAAGAAAAAAAAAGCAAATCTCACAACAAAAGAATAAAGACAGAGAAGAACAGAAACGTTGCAGTCACTTCTACTATCAGACACCTAATATTCCTGGGAAAAGACTTAGGAAGATGGAACTTCTGAGTTACAAGCAGCAACAACAAAAAGGACTTCCTTGAATAATGCTTGTTCACATTAATATGACAAGCCTGAAACAACAATATAATACCCAAGAAATGAGAGACGAGCTAAATGAGTAAATGAATGAATGATGCTCTGTGTCTCCCTCCTTGAAGACACAAACTCATAGTTAAGGAAGTGAAGGCTCACTCCTTAATCAGTCATGCAACCCTTTTCCTTTTATTTTCAGTCCATGCTACTGAAAACTTATCTGTTTGTCTCTGTTTCTTCCAGGTAAGCTCTTTGGGGAAAAGTTCTACTATATACCATTTGGAATCCTATTCAGACCACAAAATAACTCTATGAATATAACCATCTCCTGAGAAAACAAACAAAAAAATATCTTAATATATTAAGGATTAAGATAGACTAAGGTGTGAAACCCAGTTTTACCAAGCATAAAAAAGTGACTGTGGCCAACAGATGATATGCCTCAATTTTTTCATCTGTTTAATGAGGGCTATATCTACTAAGAATAATTTTGTAAAAATTAGTTGAATGACCTTAAAAAGCACAGAAAACTGCTCTATTCAGGAAACCTCAGACGTCTTTCTTTTACACCCCACTCTCTCATATGCACATATGTAATGCAAGAAATGTCTCACCTGAAGACACACATGCTGTGCAGTACTCAAGTCAGAGGGGTTGCACACATAAAACACCTGGGATTTTGAAAACCAGTAGTCTTTAATAGGGTTTGTTGAATTTTGAATTATTAAAATCACCATTAATCTAGTCATTAATCTAGTTATTCTAGCCCTTTCCCTTTTGTCTTTTTTTTTAAGATTTATTTTTATTTATTTACACATACATGAACTGGGGTGTAAGCCAGACGTGCGGGGTATGAGAGGATTCACCAGTGACAGAGTGGGGAGCAGAACAGATGGATCTACTGAGATACACTACTGAGGGGAGCAGCGGGAGAGACAGCAGAGGCCTGCTGTGCCATGTGGGTCAGCTCCCTGGCCGTGGATCAAAGGCGTGCTGCAGTGGCTGCCTATAGCTTGATAGCACTGAGGCTTAACCCCTATGCCAGTAGGGAGGCCCGCCCTTTCCCTTTTGAGTATATAAGCATACTTTCCTCACACCCCAGAGCTCCTTGTGGTACTGAGTTTGGTCCAGCGATATGAGTAAAAATCAATTTGGCAATTTATATTTGTATATGACTCATTGACAGTAAACTACATAGCATGTGCAAAATCAGTCCTATTTACTTTAGAACAAAATGTCAACTTTGATGCGATGATACTAGTTGGGTCAGTTTTTGTCATAAATTCCTTTACAAGCAATTCCTTCAGCAATTACTCATAAACAATTTATTGGCACTTTATATTTTACTGTCTTGTCATTTTTCCTAAATACATGTTTTATATATTATTTTCTCTATACTTTTCAATGTGCTGTTCCCCTGGCTGGTCTATTCTGTCATATCCACTTTACATTTCTGATGTCTTCCAGTCTGCCCAGTAACCAATATACACTTACTTCTTTGACACAGACAAGTGTCATGACACTGTCATGGTAAATGCCCAGCTAAACAGGGTTGGCTCAAAACAGGCTACTGAGGCCTGAAAGCTTGCCGACGTCTAAGGTACCTTCTGGCAGGGGGCCATAGGTAAGGTGCAAAAAGGACCAGGCAAGTCTAGAAGGAAAAGAGTAAAATCAAAATGCAAACCAAGGTAACAGCTGCCTTGTTGCCAATGTCAGCCTCCCCACAGGTCTCTCACCCATGTTTCTTGTAAATATCTCCTTCCCTGTCCCCCAAGCCCCTGGTCCAAGGCCGAGAAGAAAGCACAGCTTCTTTTTCACATGTCTGTCTGTTCCATGTGCTTCCTCCAGATCTACTCTCATGTCTTCTTCTAAGTCCTCTCTTCCCAAGCCATTTTTATCTTCTCCTCGAGTCACTCAGCTCCAACCTTCCAGAGCAGGGAACGTGGAATTTCCACTTTTTAGATTATACTGTTAAATTCTGTTGATTGTGATAGTTCATGTCCTTTTGGTTAACTAGGAAGTTCTCCAGGTTGAGGCCTTGAATCAACTCTTAACTTCCCTACACAGGTTAATCTAAGTATGTATGTGAATGCACAGTGGTTACTTCACAAGTTTATGCTGGAAGAATGAAGGGAAAAATGTGATATTCTTATATATTGTTATTTTTTCACAGGCAATTTCTACATGTCATTTTGAAGATATGGACTGAGCTTAATATGAAATATTACATTTTGATTATAGGGATCAGACTTTGTTAAATTATCTCCTACTCTTTAAATATCTAGATAAAGTGAACAAGCTAGTGGCAGGCAGAAAATTTATGACATCTAAAATACATTTTCTATCTATTGTTGTCATATTTATTGTGACTTTCAATGAATATAATTATTTTTAAATAGCTTACACCATTTCCATATGCATCGTAGCCGAATTGCAGAAAACATCATCATTCAAGGATGGCCCTGAGTATAAATGAAGTAGGAAGAATTTGTCATTAACCATCTTTCAATCTTTTCTTTTCATTCTCCTTCCTGAAAGATACCTTTGTCCATGCCTAGGGCCTATTTAGTGCTCATTGACTGCCAAAGACCAGATGAACACTTAATAATGTCTTGTGCCTATAACAGCCTCATTTCTCCACCATGAAGCACCTGAGTTGAGGTCCCATATTGGGCTATAAGTTAAATTCAAGTTACAACAGAACTACATACTCTACTGTCCTGTCAAACCAGAAACTAAGATACATACATGTACACACACATACATGAAGGGGTTTTAAAAATCCCATTTTAAAAAATGGACTAAAGTGTTAACTACATCTGTACATCTGTATCCCAGTGGATTTAAACTTTACAATCACCAAAACTGTACTCATTCTGAAAATATGAATAATATTCCTACGACTGAAAGCAACCAAGGTTTATAGTAACTTTAAGGGCTATTAAGCAAGTTCCTATATGAATCCAGAGAGTGAATTGTATAAGCATTTAGAAGGTGCTGATGATAAAGGGATTCATAAAAGTTGTTATGCTGATTTTATGTTGATATATGTTTGAATATAAGGTGAATTATTAACCAGAGGCAAGTGAAATTAATGTTTAAGTATTAAGATATATGTGTAATTGAAAGTGAATTTTCTTGGCAAAATGGGTAGTGCAGTGGAAGAGAAAGAATGAGTGAGTTCAAACAAAGATAATAACACAAATTCACTTGCAATGCCAGTACCAGTAGCCAAATTTCACATAAAACTAAGTATTTTAACACTCAAAAGAGTCTTGTCCAAAAATATTTCAAGTGCTACAGAAATTTATAGTATATTCAATAGATGATACTGAATTCTACTTCTTTAAAAAAAAAAAATTATGCATACAAGCTAGAGTACAGGCCAGAGGCATGGGGCGGTGAGAAGGTTTACCAGAGACAGAGTGGGAAGCAGAACAGGCAGATTGAGGGACATACACTGCTGAGGGGAACAGCAGGCAAGGCAGGAGAGGTCTGCCTTGCCTTGTGGGATTCCACCTGGCTGTTGAACTCACGTCCTGCTGCTGACAGCTCCACAACACAGCGCTTAACCACTGCGCCACCAGGGAGGCACTGAATTCTACTTCTTAATTAGATCTGTGTGGTTTTCCTTCTTCCTATTCTCTATCATATGTCTTTTCTACTCTTGTAACCTCCTTGCTTGCCTCCTTTCCTGATTTGTAGTAGAAAACCTGATGGGTGGTTTGGATGTTGTTCTAATTATTTAGAGACTAAAGCTCCACCTCTACACCACAGCGATATATTACACTCCAAAGGCATAGTGTGAGAACTGGCAACATAACCTTGAACTTTGTGAATAATCAGAAAGTGGTGACACATAGGCCCATCGACACATTTGAGTCTTCTCTGCAGTCCTGTTCCCTTTTCTGTAAACTGTCACTTCATCACAATACCAGGACAGAAAATAGGGAGGAAATGTCCACCTGGTCATAAATATCCAAAGGAGACCTTTCATTCAGACTTTCTCTATAACACTATTCATCATGCCGCTGCCCATACTCGCCATTCACATTTCCGAACCACTTTTGCATCCGTATTCTGTTCACCTACATCTCTGCACATAGATATATGTGATTTTGTTCCTTCACTCCCACCTTTGCCTTTATGGACAGAAAAATATTAAAAGCTGGAAAGGAAATTTTCTCCCTGTTTCATACTCCATGTCTAAATAATCTAATATTAAATATATATATATATAAATCGATTAAGACTTACTTTTGAACAATGTGATCAGGGCTAAAATAAGTGTGGTAGTCAATGAATTAAAAATAAAATACTGAGGTGATGTTGTTTTATTGATTGGGTGGTAAAAACAAATAAGCCTATGCCAAGGGAAAAAAGAAAAAAAATTAAAGAAAAAAACCAAAACTATCTGGATCGCTTCCATAAGAGGTTTTTCATTCACCTTTTATGTTGTAGGAAAATGGGATGTCTTTTAGGATGTGATTATTTTAAAATATCCAAATTTTCGAGAACGTTAAAAATACTATTTATTAAAATCATTAATTGAATTTTTAGAATCTTGACCAAAAAGGTAAATTTCTTTTAAAAATGATTAATAAATGACAAACAGAAAATGTCACACAGTAAACAGGTTGATGTCACTAACTTCCCCTTACTATTACTCTAGCTACTGTTACCACAAAATATAAACTAATAAAGAGAATCCTGAGAATTAGAGAAACTGGGTTTGTTGTTCTATAGTATATTAGTAAACAGTTAATGGATCAGTTTGGATTTGTCCTGCTAAAACTATTTTTATAAACTTTTTGCAAAGTAGTTTGTTAAAATGAAAGAATTCCTCAGATTTAATTATGTGTTTTTTTTTCTTTTTCTAACTTCCCAGAAAGTCTCAAGTAACAACCTTGTTATATATAAAAATGTGAGTTATATGACAGTGTAGATATTTGGATAGCAGAAATAAATGTCCACCTTTCTTTCACATTCAAAATGTCAGTTGACAGCTATTTCTCAACCTAAGGTAGTGATGTTTCCACAATTCTGCTTTGGTTTTATAAAACAGAGATGCGTCAGATTTTTAAATAATATCAAAAGTTTATCAAATTTGTAATTACACAAAGCTATGAAAAATAAATTATTCTAGATTCAAAATTGTCTTCCTGACTGAAATAATTCTTCATTATCTGTAGGGTAGTTTTGAATTTAGCTCCAAAATTTAATTTAAAAATTTGGCTGAGAAAAAACTGGTTTAAATGTTGCCATGCACCATAGAACTGAGGAATACAGCAAAGGAAGGGATACAAAATGGGGACGCAAAACGGGGGAGGGATGAACACAAGGGAATATGGTGATGGTGCACGGGTGATATGGTGGCTGGTGAACTATGGGAACGAGAATGATGTAAGAAAAAAAAAACCTTAATAAAAAATAAAGAAACCTATTAAAAAAAATGTGCCATGTAAGAGATCTGGGACTTTTACTAACAACGAATAGGAAGCAATAATGTGATGCAAATAAACACAGACTTTATTAATACGTATATCTTGCTAACAGAATGAGAAGTCAGCGTTCTGCTATATTTTGCAAAGGACATATAGCTTTTGTAGGTAACTTCTCACTGCATTTTTAGGGAGGCACTGGAAAAAATGAGGAATGGAAGTCAGAGAAAGTCGTTGAAAATTGCAGTGTTTAGAATTTGAATTGCTTGAAGAGCTAACAAAGAACCTGGCTGTATTTAGCCTGATGGTAAAACTAAAGGCCATTAATATTAAAAACACCAACAAATAGAAAGTTAACAGATTGTATCTCTTCTCTTCCAAATAACTCAACTTAAACCATTGCAAAGAACTTAAAAGAATTTGGTTTTGACTCAAATTAATTTTCAACAATTGAAGAGCTTTTCCTCTACCTCATGCAACACAGATCCTATTGATATATTTATATAAAATAAATATTTATAAGGGATAAAGTTATAAGGGAATGTTGTTCTGGATGAGGGATTGAGAGAGACTTCCATGGTCCTTCCTAATTAAAATTTATATGATTCTAGATATGCATTGAAAATAAATATGGGATATGCCTTATGAACAGGTACTAAGGAAATATTTCTCATACAGGGAAAAAATAGAAAACTTCCCTCCACCCTCAGTGTTTTCTTTTCTTTTTTTTTAAGATTTATTTATGCATACAAGCTGGGGTGCAGACCAGAGGTGTGGGGCGGTGAGAGAGTTCACCAGAGAGAGAGTGGGGAGCAGAACAGGCAGGTCAATGAAAATAACATTGCTGAGGGGAGCAGTGGGCGAGGCAGGAGAGGTTTGCTGCGCCATGTGGGAATCTTCCCAGCTGGGCGGAGCATGACTAGCGCCACAGTTGCTGACAGCTCCACAGCGCTGAGCTCAACCCATTGTGCCACGGAGGCTCCACCCACAGTGTTCTTATCCTAATATCTACGTACTCCTTGCCACACACTGTGATAAACTGATATTAAAATAATAAAACTATAGTAAATAATAATTTTTAGATAATTATTCACCAACTAAACCATTTCACACAGGAATTGAACTGAATTAATATACTCTTCTTTGAAAAAAATTGACTTCTGTCTTTATTAAACAAGTAAAATCTAAAAATTAATGTAATAGAATATTGATTAGCATTAGCATCACCTATGTAAATAATAATGTACACATACACTCAGTAGAAAAAATCAACTTCCATAAATATGTATTGAGGTTCGAGGTTCATCATTTCAATTGGTTTATCGCTCTGGAAATGACCCTATTGACAATCTTAATGGTGTGGTCTATTTTTCTGTTTGGAAAAAAAATCAGAAGAAACAGAGAAAGAGGCACCTGCAAATCTCTGTGATCTGGCATAAGAAGCTTAGTGATAATTTGAATTCTATGATGCACAATTTTACATATTCAAACCATTCTAATGCAAGAGTCTTACTGGGTTTTTGGAAGTGTTGTAGACTATCAACACCTGCTGTTTGTGAAGGACTAAAAAAGGACTGTTCTTGGCTTTTATAAATCCTGGATGATTACTTAAAATGCAGTTGGGATTTGCAAGGTGTCTGGGAGAGGCACTCCAATATTTCACCGAACAGCGGTCTTAGCATCAGAACCAAAGAATATCCCAGCTTAACCATTTCATATTTGAAAGACTTAAAAAGTCCTATGCACCTTGGTTTCCTCATCTAAAGTCTCAGAATAGCTTTCCTACTCTATTACCAGATTTCTTGTGAGGTTAAAAATTTTATTTGTCTTGTTTATTTATTTATTGTCTTATTAAAAGAACTAAGTAAGGTATTATGATCACTACACATAGGCTTTGCTTTATAATAGCTTAGATTTTTTTTGTATGGCTTTCACTCTCTTAAAAGTTCAAAATATGACTTCAGGCTACAATGGCTCAGAAATTTCTTTTCTTCTTCTTCTTTTTTTTTTTTAGAAACTAGAAAAGGCATAACCCTTAGGAGTCATGAGAAAATAAAGAAAGGAGAGAAAATAAGCTCTTCTGGCCGTTAAAGAAATACCGTACCTTATGTTTGTAATACATGAATGTGGTAAAGCAGAAATGCAAAGAGAAACCTCTGCTTTATGCTAAAGATATCTGTTTGAGTTGATTACAGAGAAAAAATCTGGCTCTAAATTGACAAACTTTCAAAACATCATCTTGATTCTTTTCCTAATCAGTCCAACAACCACTTGTCCTTAAATAGCTTTATTTCTAGAATTTAATAGTCACTTGGGGTAAAATAAGCAAAAGCAGAAGCTACAATGACTATGTCTGGGCCAGAGAAAATAAAGCCTAATATATGCTTTACAAAATGAACTGACAGAAAGGTGAAAGAGGAATCAGTAATTCATGACCTTTCTTTCTAAAAAGACTTTAAGGAGTGACTGTAGGTGGTTTTATTTTTACATAATTGATATTTATAAAGTAGATTTCATGAAATGACCCAGACTTAAATATACCTAGTGATAGCTGTGCTAACTCTTTAGCCTAATCTAGTTCAGAAATGTTTAAGAAGGAAGGAGCTAGGACATACATGAGATAGACAGACAGCATGGTGGCAAAGTGTCTCTCTCGAAAATGACTGAAGGTGCTTTGACACATCCAGTGAGGAAATCCTCATTTAACTCTACTTCTGGCTTCAGCATTATTCACTTGTATTTTATAGGACATAATAACCTTAAATAAAATTAGGGAAAAAACTACTATATTTTTGCAAGTCTTACATTGAGACCACTTAATAGTGAACTAGTCTGTGCTGATATTAAATTTAGTTCCTATTACCCACTGTTCTTGAGAATCACCAGGCTGTCTGTAAACTTCTATGGGCACTTTTATGGTCTTGATGGTTATGCCAAAGTTGGAATCCATTAGAGACCAAGTTTGAAGATCTCCTCAACAAAATGTAGTCAGCCATGGCTTGAAATAAGTGAACAGTGGACAGTAGAATCAAACTCTTCTGACTGCAGGTGTTTTATCATTAGTATTTTATCAGATGCATCTCCATCAAATCATCATAATCATTAAGTTGTTATTCTATACTGATCATGCAGCTAGTGGCAATAAAAGAAACAGTAAGTCACATGCTCTGCCTCTGAAGAATATATAACTCATTTTGATGAGATAGTAGTCATGCATAGAAGACCCAATAAAATTCCCTATAGAATGCTAGCAAAACAAAAATATGATTTTATAAGACAACCTTCATTGGGAGCTAAAACTATCAATGAAAGCTTACATAAACTCATTTAGTCATCTACTCTACAGTGTTTATTGATTATCAGAAAAATTACTGGTTGAAATTAGCAGAAAGTTTAAAATTGGTAAAATAAACTGATTTTTAGTTATTCTCCCGCAATAAGAGCCAGTGAAAGTTTTAGTGATGCCATCAGAAACTTCAGTCTTATATTCCTGATAGGTTGGCTTAAGCCGCATGACTGCTACCTGCTGTTCACTAGGTATTGCCATGGTACCAGATGGTACAGATGCAATCAAGGGAGAAGGAAGTAGGAGGGGCATGAATAGTACATCTCCAAAGGTGGGAAAGGAGATTGATATAAGAAAGAGAAAAGGAGGGGGTAATGAAGCGGGGAGAGAAGAGAAGGAAATTAGATGGAGAAGGAAATTAAAAGGTGATTGTTTTAGGCAGGAGAGTACAAGCAAAAAATTAGTTCAAGAATATTAATGTATTTTTGGATAAAAATTAGTAGCAACAGGAGTGTCTATTTTAGGATACTAACTTGACTAAAATTATTTATATATTCCACTTTATGGAAGTGGCATATCTGTGATCTCAATATTGAAGGATGATGGGCAAAGATGAAAATAAAATGAAGATGAGAATAAACCACCCAAAGTGTTCTTAGAATGTAATTTAAAGGCAAAGTCAAGGGTAGCAGGCAGGCAGCAGTAAGAAACACAGTTTCCAAGCTCAAAGTAAATAATGGGTTCAGAATCCATTCTTACCGATAAGAAATACTAAAGTCCCTTAGGTCAAGGATGTGAATGAGGGTTGGTCAGGAATCAGACTGGAATTCACCACAATGGAAAAGAGTGTAATAATAAGTAAATTTTACTTACTCAAAAATATATTTTAACCCCATAGTCTGTAGACGAAGGTAAGAGCAGTTGACACTATGTTAGTAATATGGTGTGACATGGACAGGTTCTAATGTCAACCATAAAAATTTGTCAGCAAAACAGTGTTAGCTAGTTTCACCTTTTTTTTTTTATTTGGGGCCAGGTAATATGTGCTTGATCTAAATTCATTTTGAAAAGTATCTTAATTATTCTCCACCTTATAATTTATAATAACTTATTTTGGACAAACCCTGGCTCACTTCATGCATTACATTTATATAATCTACTAGATAATCTGCAACATAGGAATATATATTAAGGGCTGTATAAAATCAGTTCTACTCAACCATATCTAATAATTCACCAGGGCCTAGTATTGCTTCTCTGCTCTTTAGAGATGTACTGACTTTTCATCCAGTCATTCTCTCAATCTGTTAGAAATTGAGGGTGATAAAAATATGTATTAATTTTGTTCAATGGCTAAGTTGTTTTCCTTAGTCATCCTAGTCCCTTTCTGGCTCCAAAAGACATACAAAAAAAACTTATTGCTCTTCTTGCAATGTTAGCTGGCCATTTTTCATTATCTATTCAGTTTTAGATTATTTAAATACAAAAGTCTACTGCAAGTCATCTCACCAGAAGAAAAACACTTCATTTCCTCAATAAAAGGATTTCTCCAAACCCTATCAAAATGGCCTCCTAGGTAGTTTGACTGCTTCTGAGATTCAAGTATGTCAGTAAACACCATTTTACACTGACTTATCCGGTGGAGATTATAAATTTTATTTACTCACATAGAAATTATATGTAATATAGGAAAAAGAATCATGCTATTTTCTCTTTTATTCTAGAGCTAGCTTTATTATTGTACTTATATTTGTGGTAATTAATATAGCTTAAATTTATTATTTTAGTAGAGTTCCAGATATTCCAAGAAAATCTCTGCAAAAGTAAAGGTAGGTTTTAACAAAAGCCATGGACTTTAGGAGATGTTTTAGGACATTTTAAGAATAAAGTTTACCATTCCAACCAAAAGAGTCATCTTCCATTTCACAATATTAAAAAACAAATAATATTCATAGAAGTGATCACATGATTTACACTCACTGAAAGGTACATGCTATGGCTCTTTCCAGAGTTGGGAAGATAAGAATGGCAGAGCATGAGGGCACAAGAAGCGCTACAGGACCTAAAAGACAGCTCACCACCCTGTGTGACCTCACATGATAGGTGGACAGTTTGCTGCCATTGGATCCAATTTCAGGTCTGCTACAAACTGTACTTTTTATTTTGCCTTATTATTCTCTAAAGTTAAGTGAGAGTGATATATCATTGCAGTGCAATGGCAAGGTGTCTGGAAGCGACCCGTTGTTCAGTCACTAGATGCTAATGCATACTGTGGAAAGAATAAATAAGACAAATTTTAGGACCTTTTTGTGTTGCTTTTACCGGAGACAGAATAACCTTTGAGGTTACTTTCATTTCTGTGGTCCTCTGTTTTTCAGAAAAACAGTCCAAAAGAAACCTATTTTTTCCTTAGCAAAGACAAGGTAATGAGTACTTTGAAATAGGAATTTCTATGGATTTCAAAATATAAAACAACAAAAGGAAATATCTTCATCATTTAAAACCTAAAGCTTTATTCACAAAAGTCAAATTGGTGTGCTGTTTCTCCTTGTATTAGTCTTGGAAGACTCAGACCTTTAAAAAAATGATTAAAAAAAAAAAGCAGGAGAAAGCATCAATATATCACTTTGCTTTAGAACTGTAATCATTTTGGCCTTTGCCTGAGTTCTCCTCAGCTGCTCCTGGCACTGCTACCTGTTGGTTCTTCTTGCCTTTTATTACAGTTCTTTCTTCTCCACATCCTAGTGTTTGTGTGAGACCTCCTACAATCTTACTTAGCTTCTTTCTCTTCAATCTATGACTTCTTTTGGACTGCAGACATTCTATTTTTATTTTACCTTAAATTCCCTTGGCTGATTTAATTTGTTCAATTGCTTAAAGGTATAGGAGCAAGCTCACTGATTTAAGAAAAGAAATAACATGTGTGTGTGTGTGAAATGTTGAAAACTGATGATATGACACATTATCCACTGATAATCAATGTGAAAAAAATTGGAATCAAATGTTCATTGAAGCCTTTGTTCAAAAAAACATTTTTCTCAGTGTCTATTGAACAAATATCATGAGTGTATTGATTGTAAAATGACCCCTTTGTTTATATTATTAGACTTGCCTGGCTTTCTAGGATCTGTCTTAGTATATTCAACCCTTTCTCTGTTTTCTATACAGGCCAGTAACCTCAATGAATCTTCTAGAAGAAAGGAAAATGTCTGCTTCGTGTCTTTCTTGTAATATTTTGTCTGAATTGTCCTTATGCCTTTCCATTCACACACTCTTGGCATCTTAGACAATGTATTGCAAGTCATACATTCCCATAAACCTCTCCAGCACTCAGCCAGTAGTTAGTTATTCTAAATTGACCTCACACAGCACCATATGCTCATGATGGTCTCCCTATAATGGTGCACTGACAGCCTTAATATAAAGATAGGGGTTTTTACCTGGTAAGAACCTAAAAGTAAGTATATCTGATCCCCCACTCACATTCATACAAATTCCAAGTTTGTATGTGGCAACATATAAACTTGGAATTAAAGTCCAGAGTGGCCACTGACTTTGCTTTCTAAATTACTTTCAACTTTTGGTTCTCAATTACAAAAGGCTGATAATGTCATTGTGCATAATTGCTTGGGGAGGTGAAAATAATATTTAGTTTGTGTTTGAGTAGTTGATCATGAAATGGCAACGTCTTGAATTGACATATCTGCAGTTGGAGGTCCCCTTGATGCGTATAACATTACTCTGAGGAGAATAGCCGCACTATTCATGGTGTCAACAATATCAGCTGGCCAAGACAGAAAGCAAATCTTGGGAAAAATCAAACGTTCTTGTGCTCTTATCCTGCTGTTTCTACTTATATTTTGCCCCAGCAGAGTTCATGCTTCTGACCTTCCCCTGGCAGAGTTCAGGGTATCTCCTCAAAAAAACAAACAGTTCAGATCCTGCTGCTTTTCTATTACTTCTGCTAGAGAAGTGCCTTCTCACTGTTCTACAACCTGTTTCATTATGCCCTTCAGACTAGCACAGCAGCCCTTGGCTGGGGTATGTGTAAAAAGTTTCCAAGAGGTACTAGGGCATGGACAGATTTCAGAGAATCAGTGTTCGGATTCTCAGCTCTGATGTCCAGATCCTCAACAACTTTGGGGCGGCTCTCCTTGCTTTGTTTTACAGCCATAATGCAATTCACTGACCAACAGTAAAGTCAGCAGAGTACCAACAAATGGCAACTAGATGACTTCTTTAATGAGCCATTATAACTGGTCTTTATTTTTTTTTTTCAGTTGTCTAATGCATATAACAAATTATCCCAAAACCTAGTAGTTTAAAAAACAATAATTTGCTTCTTATAATTATATGCATTGAATTTCTTGCTGTCTTGTTCAAATTCACTTGTGGGGCCGATACAGCAGATGGGTTGGCTATGGTGTGTGCTCAGACTAGATGCTGAACTCTCTTTCTCCCTGTGGTCACTAGGTCTCTTTTCAACTATAATCTCCTAAAATTCAGTGATCTAGTCTAGACCTCCCTTACCTGGTGATGAGAATATTTGAAGAAGTCAATGTTAGAAGTTACAAATTCTTTTAAGATTTAATACTGAAGTTGCAAACATTTCAGCTGCATTTGCTAATCAAAGCAAGTCACAAAGTTAGTCCAGGAAAATAAACTCTATATAATGATGGAAGAAATATAGTCATTTTGTAGAGGAACTGCAAGATGGGGGTAAGATTGTTATCAATTCTGACTACCTACTACATGCCTCCAACCATCTACTACAACATCATTGAGTGATGTGTTTAAATAGTACTCTTATTTAATTAATATTTATCAAATATTTCATTACATCTGTGCTTTGATAAATTACCTAATAATAACTATCCTCAATGAAAACATATTCCATAAGTATTATTTTATCACTAGATCCCTTTGGTTAAAGAATTATTATTTTTTAATTAATCTAATGTATTTTTTTCTCAAAGAAATATGTTAACAAAATGTCAGTAAATAATGACATATATACTACTTCTTTAAAAAACATAATTCTGTGAGGAATTATGAGAAACAAAAAATAAGATTTTAAAAAGACAAAGGATGGATGCAGTTTCCAACAGCAAGAAAATTCATTGCAAATCATGTTAAACAGTGGTAGACATTCAACTATATTTCACTGGCAATATTTCAAGAGCAACAGAATAGTTCTATTTTAAAATAAAATATTTTATAAATAAAATGTAAATAAATAAAATGTTTATAATCCACCATAATTTTACTCCTTTTAACTATATTTTTATTGAAAAAATATTAGCAGAGGTAATATTGGGGTATTCTCATTGGGTACTACCACCACAGTGTACACACCACCAACAAATCCGTATTCCACCAGAGACAACTGTGCTCTCTTCCCTCTTTGTTCTTAGCCCTCCCCAACTCTTTCTCACCACCCTTTGGTGCTTCAGTTCTTCAGTCAGCTTAAAATACAGAAGTCAACTTAAAATATTCTTTAAAGTACTACATAACCAAAAAAAAAAAGTGTGAAGATTCCTTTGCCATACCATATTCCTAATTATTAAATATATTCCATTGTTTCTAGGTTGCCCTGAAACTCATAAGTGATCATTTTTTAACACTCAGTAAGTCTGACTGTCTTTTTGAACTACCTATCATGTGCATAAAGTAATTAAATCATTACAGAATAACTGTGTTTCTTTCTCCTCCAACTCATCTCTTGATTCCTAGGATTCTTAACTTTTCTTGTGCCATAAATTCTGTTAGCCATTTCATAAAGGCTGTGATTTCATTCCAGAACAATGACTTTATGTGACAAAATATGTAATATTATAGAAGAAACTATTAAAAGACAGTTACAATCTATTATAAAAGCAAAATTTGTGATAGAGTACTATATAATACTGGCACACATATAACAATTTAGCAGCAACTCTAATAACTGCTATAATTTTGAGTGATATTTCAAGGTATCTGTGACAATAGAAATGCAATGTAAAAATATCTGTGGCATCTATTGTTAACAGCCTTGAGAACTATTAATAATAATATGTTTTATAATCTATATTCATTTGGAAGAAATAATAAATTTTAATGAAGAGAGAGATGCAAATACTTCCCCATCCAAATTTATAACCTACTGAAATCTACACATGAATATTTGGGGAGGTTTTTTGGAGTCTAGTTCAATATGCTTAGTTTTGTATTTAGTTTTTTTCTCCAAAACTAAATTTCAATTCTCCAGAAAGCCAGTGAACATAATGGTAAGAATTGTATTCTTAGGAAATGCTTAATGTATATACAGAGTAATAATGACCTACTAAAGTTCAGAGGACATTTTGGTCATTTGTCCAAACTGTCTCTCATTAGCCTTTGTCTATAAAATGACTTTTTTTTTTTAGTCATAAGTACTTTTTTTAGTCATAAATAGTGGAAGTCCTTGAGCTAACACTCAATTTGTTGTCTGTCTGACACAAAATTATGATCTTAAGCACTATGCTAAATTTATGAAACTATATCAATCCGTTTATGTAAGTATTTACACATTCTTCTCAAAAATATTAGTTATACTACTATAATGTGTCAAGATTATTCTACGTATTCAACGTCAACATCTATCTAACTATCGATCCATTTATTTAGTTTCCTATTACCTAGGAGATGTTTATACTATTCTCTATGTTGCTACATGATCTGCTTTTCATGCATTTCACTCCTCAATACTAACAGAACATTTTATATGGAAATTTCATCATGTCTCTGGAATATGTTTAGATTTTCCCTGGTTCCAGAGCCGTGACATAGACTTTGGTCTCATTAATATTTTAAACTTTCCCTAGCCATAGGAACATATATTTATATTGTCCATACTTTACTACTATATGTTCATTGGATGAAGAATTAAATATCCCCTCCATGAATATAAAAGGTAAATTCATGAACAGAAGGTGATTAAATTTGAAAAATAAGATATACTGTCTTCAGCATAAAAGAAGGCACCTGTGGCCCCACCTTCCCAGGATAGGCATTGTGTGATCATTCATTCAAACAAATAGTTATTGAACACACACTTATTACTATTTTCTGTATCTAAATGTAATTAAGTGACTAACATGCATGAATTTTCATTGTTAAAACAGACATTCCAAGGCAATTTGCGCGTCAACAAAATTTTCCTTTGTGTGAAAGATAAACTTTGTCACAAAAAAATATAAGCTACAGACTAAATCTCAATTAAATGTTATGACCTAGTGCATTTGCCCAAAAATAACAACAGATATTCAGATAGACTATCTCTTTTTTTTTTTCAACACTTAGTCTAGGATTATACTCAGTATGTCAAATATATTTGCATGGCACTTGACCTTACATATAATCTAATACACATTATTTGTCTCCTATAAATTCCCTTTGTAAGGCCCTAACTAGAGAGAGAAAAAATATGTGCTTAACAATCCATCTTTAAATAACAAATATAACTTGCTGCTCTTCTTGAAGAATTAAACTGGTTTCCTCTTTCTGGATGAGAGATGAACTGGTTTGGGTGAGCATACAGTGGTTCTTATCACAAACAATGCTGCAATATTTGCTCTGAAGAAAACAAAATGTGGTTGTACAGAGATACATTTTCAAGCATCGAACAAAGTTCTAGCCAGGATAAAACCTTTGACAAACAGAAATCATGTTAGAAGGCATTGCTTTATGGATGCAATGAAATCCTATGACAGGTAAGACAGTCTCACAAAACTTGAGAATAGCATTAGATAACATTGAATGTGGTGACTAAATTTGCTAGTGAAGACAACCTAGCTTACTATTAGCAGAATGCGTCATCTGTAAGAAAAGCAGTTCTTTCTTCTTTTCTTACCAACTTTAGGGGTCTGGAGCTGAACCTCCCTGTGTCTGAGATGGAAAGTTGCCAAGGGAAATGCACACATGTTAAAAACAAACAAACAAAAAAGAATCGACTGGGCCCAGCATTTCTCAAATTATCACTCCTATATGCCTCCCTTTTATCACAAATTTCCATGAATCTCTAATTCTATGTGGCTTTCAAAATTTCAATATATTTAACACTTAGGCACTGGATGAAGACTTAGGCTATTCTTGTACTTCTTTTTCTTCTTCTCCTTCTCCTCCTACTATTTTTTTTTAAAGTTAATATCTTAGTTCTATAATAACTGGTGAGTAAAGGACAATAGAATTATATTATTACCTAAACAGTGAAACACACACTATACTGTGCTGCCATGGCTCAAATTTGGAGAAAGTTTTTATCACTCACTGCATATACCTTTTAATTGCTCCCTGAACAAAGACATCCCAACCAAACTCTTTGTCTGGGTGTGCACTGTTGTATTTCTGAAGTATGAATCCCTGGCAAACAGTGCACCCACCTGGCACCAAAGAAAAATTACATAACAATGAAAGTGCTTTTGGCCTCAGAGCTAGGAATTGTGCTTGCTACCTTGCCACTGCCTTGTCTGCAGCGAGTAATCTGTAGATAACAAAAGGTGTCTTTCCCTACCAGATCATGCAGCAAATGCATCCAAGTAATCCTAGATGTCCTCTTTCTCCTTCTAATTCATTTTCATTTTCTCTTTTAGTATTAGAAATGATTTAGAGACCATTATACTCAATTACCTCATTTCACAGATGAGAAAATTGAGGCTCAAAAAGGCTAGGAAGTGACAGAAGAGAATCACAATTGGAAACAATGGGAAGACAGATTTGATCCTAAAGTATTGAAGGAGGGTCAGAGCAACTTCTTTTCATCAAGGTCTGTTAGAGTCAATAACATTTTGATGAAAAACTCAGTTTTCCCTATAAAAGACACTATAGCAACGTAGCAGGTAGTAGAAGAATCAGCAAACTCAAAGATATTTGGAAAGGATAATCCTTCCTTAGTTCTCAAATTGGATAACATTATTTTTCTGTAATTTCACCTCTTCCACAAAAATGATCATTTAATACAGATCTAAGGGATCTCTTCACACTCTCTGACTCTGTAACTATGAGGCTAAAATCATTAAATTTCTATTGAACTATGTTTCCAATGATCTCTAAGAATCCTCTATAATTATCCTTTATTATAGCTATGTTGACTTTTCAACTTTCATAAACCTTTTTCTCTTATTTAATAGGATTTTTTGTACTGGTCAGATTTATTTTTGGCATACATACATATATATATATATATATATATATATATATATATATACATACATATACATACATACACGTGCATATATACAGTACACTATTTTATATCAGAAATCACAAGAACCACGCCTCCCTGGTGGGCAATGGGTTAGCGCAGAACTGTGGAGCTATCAGCAGCTGTCTGTGGTGCAAGTTTGATGCCTCGCAGGGGAGAATCCCACATGGTGCTGCAGACCTCTCCTGCCTCGCCTACTGCTCCCCTCAGCAGTGTATTTTGGTCCATCTGCCTGTTCTGCTCCCCACTCCGTCTCTGCTGAACCCTCTCACTGCCTCACATCTCTGGCCTGTACCCCAGCTTGTATGCAGAAATAAAATAAATCTTCAAGAAAAAAAAGAACAAAATCGCAAGAACCATAAAATTTTGGTTCAGTTTTTTTTCTAAAATATGTATTTCCTGTTTAAGAATTACCTTTCTAGCAGACTTCTTCACTGTGTCTTCATTTGCATCACTATTACTAAAAATGAGCCTTCTTGTTTCAAGTTTTCTTTGTCAAAACCAGAAGAATGAGGAATTTTCTTCGTAATAAAGTCTTTGTGGCCAGATTATAGTGACTGCTGGAGATAACCTCAAGACTTCATTTACAACACTGTCCCCCAGCCAGATTGTCTGGCTAAAAAACACATTTTTAAACAGCCAATCATTGTAGCTATTATGGCATCCTTCACCCTCAAAGGGAATGAGCCTGAAACCTGCTTTCAGTCCATATTACAGTTAATCTGGGGTAGGAACAATTTTGACATGTTGCTATACTTTTATATATATGCACAGAGTCAGAAATAATAAGCAAATTGAAACAGGAAGCTAAGTATGGAAAGAAGTAGAGGCAGGGCAAAAAACTTGGTTTCCTATTATTCAGAGGGTAATCTGAAGTTCATGCAGCTTATTTATACTAGTAAGTGATGCAGTTACAACTGAATATCAGGTCATTCTGCATCTCAAAATTTTCCAATGCAAGAGATCTCAACAAGTTTGAATAAAAATATAAGAAGGAAAGTGAGGCAGGTTTTTATTATTTTACAAAATAAAACTGCAAAACCTTTCAGAAAGTGGAATAAATATGATAGTGTTTGCTCGATTTTTCCATTGTTTATTCTACCTCTGGTTTGGCCCTATGCTCAGTTTCAACATTATTTATTGAATTGATATTATTCAATATCTCTTCAAAATGTCCTTTCATTCAAAGACCAAATTTGTATCATTAACTTTCTCTGATTTAACCAGCCTGTAACAAATAACAAAAACTAGCATGTAACAGTAACAAATATATTTACTAGTAAACATGCCCAGTGAATTTTAATTTTGTAGCACATCTCTAAGATAACATGGGTTAGGGATTAGATACTTTTATCATGTGCTGTTTTGATTTTGCTTGTTCCATCCCAAATAACATTATGAGCCTACCCCTCATGCCAACCTACCATAAGGTCATACTCAGGTGTCATCCAAAGAATCCTTGTGGACACCAATAAAGAGTCAGTGAATAAGCACAAAGATCTGAAAACGTCAGTTGGTATTCATCACACTTTTTTTTTTTTTGCCTTTTTGTTGATGTTTAGGAATAAGAGGATAAACAAAGCAAACAAAAAAGCCAAGTAGAGGGAAAGCTTAATATTTTCAACTTTTTCAAGAATAAGTTGTTTTGCTTCACTGTAGTTTGAAAATATGTCATTTTGTGAGATTGATCCAATGCTGGGATAAAGAATATGTTCTGAAAATCTCTTTTAGAAAGATTTATAATATTAACCTCAGGCTATTTTAAGTCCCCGTCGATCTTTACGAAAACAGCCAAGAGATCCATTTGTTTTCCAAACAGTAGAAAGTCTCTGTTACCTTTTGTCAACCATGATTGAACAAATGACTTTGGGTCAAAGTGATTCAGTTGTGAAGTGCCTGGGGTTCTGCCAGCCCCCTGGAATACAGACTCTAAAAGCAGTCACTTTGGACCTAAGCTGCCCATTGCAGCCAGGGGCTAAGCAGCCCTACTCAATTTTTCTGGGACTAACACCATAATGTACCATCTTAAACCCAGGATTAATAGGAATCAGTGCAGTGGCTACAAGTCGACACAAGACCAGCATGCCTGGTCAGAAGCTGAATGTTCTATCAAAACTACTCAGTCTAATCTTTCATTTTTTTTCTCCTTTTATGCAAAGTTAATTATGTAATAATTTCAGTGAAACACAGTTTCTTGATTGTTTTTATTCGCCTTAAGGTGCCATCATCTGTCTAAAACACTGAATTGGATAGCAGATATCTTATTTAGCTAGTAGAAATTTAGACTATATTGTCTACTCTCCCAACTCAACTGTCTTGTTCTAACCCAAGACATTTATGCAAAAATTATTGCCAAATTTTTTTTTCTGATAAGGCTTATCACCATCAGCACATTCTTCTGTCATTAATCATATGGTGAGCTTAAAATAATTGTTAATGGGTAATATTTATGCAATGACAATGTGCTTCTTCACATGGGTTCTAAATCCTTTCTATCTTCTTTACCCCACCTACCACTCCTCTGTGCATACACACATAGACACATGTACGCACATACATCCTGTCTGGTACTACTCAAGCAAGCCACCTGGTTAATTCAGTTTTTTTCTAAATGAAGCAGAAGTTTCTTTATCTGCCTGGATTCTATATTCACTTGACCCTTATTGCGAGTATGTCTGTGTAAGTTGTTACAAAGCATACTTAATATATGCCAGTAGTTGTAGATTTTCTCAAGATATGATTGCTTTGTTAATTAGGTGTAATTCATTGTGACAATGTCTGGCTTCTGGAAGTTTAAATCCTTGTTTTGATATTTGACATTGGATGTCCTTGCATATATTTTTCTTTGACTATGTCACATCAGGATGTGTTATGCATTTTGGATTGCAGGGTCCCAGAAGACAAGGAATTTGACACTTATCTTGCTCTGAAGAGAATCATGCACACATCAGTACTTAGCAAGGCTTTCCTCTTGCTGTCACTGATGATGATTAATAGTGTTCTATATCATTCTCCAAACTCTTACAAAATATATTAATTATTCCCACGTGCAGCCAGGGAGGGAACAAAGTATTGTTATTGACACTTAAAGAATAAGGAAAACAAGGTACTATATCTTTACCTAAATTGTTCACAGCCTTACAATATATAAACCCCAAAATAAAAGAAAAAGAACTTGACTTTCTCTTCTCCCTGTTCTTGATTCAACTCAATTCAATTTAACAATTTAATGATTCTTTATGCATAGTATTTTGTTAGGTGTTGTGGAAGGAATGAGAAAATATGGCCTGATCTCCTAGCTCAAGGAAGAAAAGGTAATAAGATACACAGACAAGTAACAATTAGACAGCAGTTGTTTTTTTTTTTTTATTTCACAGTGGACAAGACAATACTACTTTGTGAAATACATATTACTACAATATTAGAGATGTAAATAGAGGTAAAATACACTGTGCTTTAGGTACTCAAAATGTAGCAAAAATCGTAAGAAACTGACACATTTTTCAGTTTGTGATAGATCTTACTTAAGAGTTAAAGAAGTACATAGGGGTTCTCTGGTGGTGTAGGTGTTAAGTCTCAGTCCTCCCATTCTATCACTGCTGTGGTCTGAGTCTGATCCCCAATCAGGGAGCTAAACCACATGGCACAGCAGATCTCTCCTACTTTGCCTGCTGTTCTGCTCAGCAGTGCATTTCAGTAAATCTGTCTGTTCTTCTCCCCACTCTGTCTCTGGTGAATCCTCTCACCCTCCACATCTCTGGCCTAAACCCCAGTTCTCCTGTACATAAATAAATAAATCTTAAAAAAAAAAAGAGGGTTACATAAAAATTGGTAACTTTGTTTGGTAGGAGACAGGGATCTGTTTATGCCTCAGAGAGGCAACAGAATGCAGAGTAGATGGGAGAAAGAGAAATAAAAAGTTACTAGGGAAAGGATGTCAAGTTCAGAGTGGTAAGACATGTTAAGAAGCTGTTGCAGAATGAAGTTGGGAATGATGAGGATCTAAATTACAGGAGTAGTAATGGGATTAGGGAAAAGAGAATGAATTGGACAGATAATTCAGAGGTAAATAAAAGTGAAGAGAGAGGACTGAGAGCAGCAAAAGTCATCAAAGATTTCCCTCAGACAGTAACTAATTGCCAGGTTAATTGTCTTCCACAGGTCAAGAAGAGGATAACATTGTTGGGAAGGTATGAAATGAAGTTAGACCTAAGCTTGATTTTGAATGATGCCTAAGGACAGATGTGTGAGAATTTTTATGATCGTCCTCAGTAGTTAATTGGCACCACAAGTAAGGTTTGCTTTTTCCTATTGTCACTGAACCGCTGTCTACTGATGACCTGAAGTGACTGGCTGATTATCTTCAAATTGTACTCGATTTCTTAGATGTTCTTCTAAGCACTTCCATTTCTTCATGACTTAGCTTTTTTTTCTTTTCATCGTTTTTTACTAAAAACATCTCTCAAGTTAATAATTAGACTACTTTTGACCTCCTCTGATATTCAAAAATGCTCTGAATTTTGTTTCCAGAATAGGC
This sequence comes from Scalopus aquaticus, assembly GCA_004024925.1. Taxonomy (NCBI): domain Eukaryota; kingdom Metazoa; phylum Chordata; class Mammalia; order Eulipotyphla; family Talpidae; genus Scalopus; species Scalopus aquaticus. The sequence continues at coordinate 31,607 of PVIJ01008719.1, forward strand.
TTTTCACAACTAACTGATAGAAACAGGTTACTGCTATTTTCTGGATGTTTAATAGAGGTTAAGCCCTGTTAAAACTCTTTACCAGTATTAATTATTTTTATAGTCACAATAGCTAATTGAAGCATGCAATATTAATCATTCCAGCTAAAAAATTAGAAAGCTAAGTAGTTTTCCCAAGGTTCCACAGGTAGTATATGACCAAATCTGGTATTTTAAACACTATAATACACTATCTTTCCATCAACTTCACAGTCTAAATATGAAAACTCCTCTTATCATTACATACAGGTTTTGGTTGCAATAACTGTGAATCCATTTGTTTATAAACATAGGACTTTTGTGAGGGGTGGCTGATGTATCCCAGTTCTAAGAATAAATGTGGGGCATCCATTCTTCGAAATGAACAAAAATCAGACAATTCAGAAGAGGTATTAAGGAACAACTGAGACAAGAAATACAATTTGGGTGATGGTCTAACAATTTCAATGAACTGGTAAGAAAACGTCCTCTAAGGTTCCTTCCAACATACATTGTGTCCAGCCATTCCCCAAACTTTCCATAAATTTGCTCAAGATTCAAATTCTCTGGCAAGATGACTAAAATTTAGCCACTTAAATATCTTTCCATTGGACACCATATAAAAGAAAGGAAATTAATTAAACACAGTGAAGAATACAAACTGCCCCATCGGGAAAATTGGGATGCTATAAGGAAATTGATGCTGACAAAGAAAAACTGACATATAGCCACTAAAAACTTCTAGCACTCAAGCCTTTTTTCAACATTCATTCTTGTGATAGAGAAATGATTGCCCATAATACTTCAAGCCAGAAGGAACAATCAGGAAGCTCACAAACTGTTTTTTATGATTCAATTTCAAGATAATTTTTTCAAATTATTTCCTTGTAATTATTATATAATTCTTTACATTACTCATTTGTTTCCTTACTTAAATTTATGACTATGATTCACAGTGGATGTATTAATAATATATAGCTTATAATTTTGATAACTGAGAAGTACTTTTCATATCCTGGGCCGTGAAACAAACCTCACATATTAAAAATCATTGAAATCATACAGAGTTTGTTCTCTTACCATAATAAAATTAATCTATACAGCAACAATAAAAAAATAAGAAGATAATTTCCAAGCACAAAGAAATTAAATAGCAACTCTAAATAATCTGTGGACAAAGAGGAAGTCTTAAATGAAATAAAAATATTAAACTAAATTAAAATGAAAATACAACATGGAGAAAACATAAAACATCATTGAAACATTTATAAAACTACTTAATTTAGAAAAAGTAATCTCAAATCAATAATATAAACTTTTACAATAAAACATTTTTTTAAATTAAAGGAAAATGAACCCAAAGCAAGCCCAAAGAAAGAATAAAGAGCACAAGTCAATGAATTGAAAACAGAAAAATAATAGAGAAAATGAATAAAATAAAAAGTTAGCTGCTTGAAAAGATCAATAAAATTGACAACCCTCTAGCAAGGCTGAATGAAAAGGAAAGCCAACAAAAGTTCTCAATACCAGGAATTAAGTAGTGGTCATCACTATAGCCCTCACAGCTTAATTAAAACAGACCCATTTGATGAAAAGAAAAAAAAAAACTCACAAAGTAGGTACTGTGAATAATTCTTTAACCATTAAGAAACTTGAGATTAAAATTAAAAAAAAAAAAACTCTTAAAAGGTAAATCTTACAGTACAGTTTGCTTCACTGGAGAATTCTATCACTTTTAAAAGAAAATTAGCAGTAATTCTATACAATCTCTTTCAGAAAACTATCAGGAGATGTTCAACATAATTTTTGTGCAGATAGTATTAGTCATGTGAAACTGAACAATATTTTAATCACTAATGAATCAAATATAACATTATGATCCCAATAGGCTATACTATATACTCTACGTGGGTAGCAAACTATCAATAAACCATGTAAGTTCCTGTACTTATCTTCTTCTGTTCACACAACAACAAAATTGCTCAAGACTGCATTTCCCAAAGTGTATACCTGTTGTTAATTAGACACGACTGTACCCTGATACCAAAATGAGTGAAAGAAAATAAAAAAAAAATAAAGACATATATAGCTCAATATAACTAATTAACATAGATGCAAATACTGTCATCAAAATACTTTTAATGGAGTGGTATATAACAACCAAGTGGGATTTGTTTCTTACTGGAAGTCTTATATCGACTTTAGTGAATGTAAAAAAATAATCAATGCAATTTGTTTTATTACTAGGTCAAATTAAATACACACACATACAAACACACACGCACACGCACACACCCCAGAAGACTTAACCAGTGTGAAAAGGGAAGAAAGTTAAATAAATCATACAATTCATATAGCAAGAAAGTTATTCTTATTTGTAGCTCAAATGATTGTACGTAAAAAATATTCCCTCCAAAAAAACAAAAGCAAAAATCTCTAGAACTAATTATTAAGCTCATGAAACTTATAGGACACAAGAGCAACATAGAAAAATAAATTGTATTTCTCTGACCTGGAATGAACATGTGATAAAAAACAAAATTCAAATTTCAACATTAAACACTTATAGATTTGACAAAACATTACCAGGAATTGTAAGTTTTTAAAAATGCAAAATACTAAGAAATTACATAAGTGAAGATGCACTGAGAGTAGAAAACTGAGCAGAAAGTGTGACAAATCTCAAAGATGTATTTATAGGTTTATTTTAATCCCTATGAAAATCCCAGAATGATTTCTCATGCTGATAAGTTTATTCCAAAATGTGTATTAACAAGAAGCAGCTAGAATATCTAGAACAAATTTGAAAAAGAAAAAGACATAAAGAAATCACTCTTCTAGACAATCAAGACTTACAATATAGCTACAGAATTCAAGGCAGAGTGATATTAGTGGAGAGATGATGCAAAGTTCAATGAAACTGACAATAGTAAACTTTAGATAAATAAATCTATATGAAAACATCAACTTATTTTTACAAAGATGCAACAGTAATTCAGGAAAGGCTATTCTTTTCAATAAATGAAGTTGAAACAAACATCCACACACGAAAGTAAATAAAAAAATAAATAAACCCTAATCTAAACATCACACCTTATGTCAAACTTAACTAAATGTGGATATTTATATGCAAATGTAAAACTCTAAGCTTTTAGAAAAAAAATAGGAATAAATCTTTGAGATATAGAGATAGGTAAAAAGTCAAAAAGTATGAATCGTAAAAATATGGTGCATTAGATTTGATAAAATTAAAGATGTTTGATCTGCCAAAATTGTGGTTGAGAGGATCGAAAGTCAAGATGAAATTGGAAGAAATATTTGCAAACTTTATAACTGACAAATGACTCACATGTAAATTAAATAGCATTCTCGAAGCTCAACAATAAAAAGTCTAAACAACAGCAATCCAATTTGAAAATGAGTCAGTTATTTTGTCAAAGAGGACACACATGTGGCAAATCAGCACATTAAAATGTGCTCAAGAACACTGGACATTAGAGAAATGCAACTGAAAATCATAAACAGATATCACTATGCATCTGTTAGGACAGCTATGATTAAAAAACAAAAAACATAGTATAACACTAAATTCCAGTGAAGATGTAAGAAATTGGATTCCTCATATTTTGTTTCTGGGAATGAACAATGATGCAACTCCTTTAAAAAACAGTCTAAATAAATTCAAACTATATGACCCAGTCACTATAACCCTAGACATTTATCACAGATAAATGAAAGCTTATCTCTATCAACCCTGAACATGAATGGCCCATTAATGGGAAATTGATTGTAAAACTTTGCTATATTCATAAGACTTAAAAAGAAAAAAGAAAAGGCAATTGCTATACACAACAAATGGATAATTATTAAGGGAATTATGCTGAGATAAAAAAACCAAAAATCTCAAAAAGTTACATGGTGCATGACTAAATTAGTATAAAACTATCCAAATAGTTTCATGTCTCTATGTATTTTTCTATATTTCTTTAGAATGTAGCTCTGCTAACACTCAATACAATTATGAATTTTAGATTTTTTTAATTAATAATGATCTCACAGAAACTGTGAATTTCTAAACTAATGTTCTATATCCTAAGAACCTTTATTTTATTGACGTGCCAAGTAATACTGTAAAAGACTACATTATCTAGCCTCCTTCAAAACTGAAGCCATATGACAAAATTCTGGCTAATCAGTTGTGATTAGAAGTTTGAGGTTGAATTCCATGTTAATTTCCTTAAGGTGATGCATAAACCTTTTTCTTTTTTTATCTTTTTGTCAAATATGACTGCGATAGCTGGGACATCATCAGTTAGTTACCTTGTGAGTCTGCAAGTGGCAAAACATAGATGCCAAGGAATTGGGGCATAAAGGTATAAAGAGCTTCAACCCATAGTGATTTAATGTTGAGATCTAACTCTAGATTTTCTTTTGAAGTATTTATGACATGTACCCTAATATGATTTCTAAAATAGACAAGTGGTGACTATGATATTGCTGCTGCTGAAGAAATTCCTGTCCAGGTGTACCTGAATAGACACAGCAATGAAATAGTGAAAAATATTATCTTATATTCAGATCTCTTACAATATCTTATATCTCTGATCTCTTATATTCAGATTTCTCTGAAGCCATGCAAACTACTGGACAATGTATTTCTCATCCAAACACTTACTTTTTTGTCTGTGGGCCTAGAATGGATATTGGCATCGTCACAGAAAGTCCAACTTTTCTTATCATTTGAGAGAGGTGTGTTCCAGAAGAGACTGACTAAGAATAGTGACCCTATACAGGACTGCCAGAGAGGACTCCCTTTTTAAGGCATCATCCAAGGAATGCAAATTTAAAAAGAAAGATATTCACTTTCAAAAACATAATTCCTAGATACGCTGACCTTCGGTCTTTGTTGAGTACCAATTTTCCCTCAATATTTGCTATTGCCAATGCACTCCATTTCAACACTGATTCCTGTGACCTTAAGGCAGCCTTTACTGTCCTGGAACTGCTGGCTACTCAGCAGATACTGAGCCCGTCCTCATCTCTGGATGCTCCAATGATGCCACATCTGCACATTCAGCTCGATCCCGCTGACTTTCTTTCTCTTTTTTTTTTTTTTGGCTGGCTGAAAACATACTCAAGCTAAGTTTCCCAGTAAAGGCTTCAAAAAATGACTAATTCTTTAAATCTATTTGAACTCATCCTTAACTGCTAATTGAACTCTGTGTGCCAGGAGGCCAGAGGTGTGCAGTAAGGTACAATCTCCTCACAATACAGACAGAAACAGCCCTTTATCACAGTCACAGCTAACACAGAGAGCATATAGCTATTTCACTGCCTAGTAGTTTGGGACATTTGAGTGATGAGTCCTTCATTATCTTCCTAATTGCCCTCTCAACCTGATTTTCCCCCCAAAAGAGGGGCCTCTGAATAAAAGTTAACTACTACCTTGGCAGATGAAAAACTTGATTAGTTCTAATGAAAGCAGGGGAGTGCTGTTGACATTTCTTACTTCCTGTTCTTGCATGGCAATAAGGCTTAAGGACAGATTTATCAAAGAGAGTGTGCCCATCAAGCATGAGTGAGACAGAGAGAGAAAGTTCACATTGCACAAAATGAGCTGCTAATTTCTTTTCCATTTCACTGACAATGTGCTCTATGAGTTCAGAGCAGCTGGGATGAGAACAATGGATGTTCCCAACCTGTGCTCCATTTAACTTCTGCAACTCTACAAGGTCAAACAGCAAGAGGTAGGGAAAAAAAAAATAACAGCCTCTCTCTCACTTTCAGAGGCTTTGAGTGTGGCAAAGGGAGGAGGGGGGCGCTATCTGAAGGCTCTTTGGTTACTATAAAGAAACTCCTCTTTCTAACTGGAGGTTTTATTGGCAAGGGTTTGAAGGGCATTCTACTGACATTTCTACCATCAAATTCTCAAGACTTGCATAGATTGTGGTTCATTGTTGTGGGTGTGCTTATGGGGGTTAGGGGAGGTGACCACAAGCACTTGCATTTGAAAAGATCCATGCTGTCTCATTGCCTAAATCTTCACTGATGAAACATGAAACCCAGATGATCTACCTTGCATTGACTTGCCACTGGCAAGGAACTCAAAACTTTATTATTTATTTATTTATTTGCAATTAGTGTATTTGTGTACCTTACTATTCACTATGATTTCCTACTATCTATGCACCAAAAGGGTAGGGGTCTATGGGATAGAAGTTCCATTTTCTTCTCTTTTGATAAATGCATCAACTTTAACTGCTTTAATAACTTGGATATTAATCAACACTGGTTTGTAACACCCTGATATGAGGTGTAAGGTGGAAGACCTAGTAATATGAATGGATATTTACCAAGAACATCTTGTCAGGTTGCGATTTAGGAACCACCTCCTCCTATTAGGATACATAGTCCTCCGTAATAATCCATAATGACATTCAATTCTGAGAAATTGAGACTAAGGATCTGCTTACAAAAAGGCAAATTTTTTTTGGTTCTTTTTTTAAAGATTTATTTATTTAAGCATACAAGCTGGGGTTTAGGCCAGAGGTGTGGGGTGGTCAGATGATTCACCAGAGACAGAGTGGGAAGCAGAACAGGCAGATCAGCTGAAATACACTGCTGAGGGGAGAAGTGGTCGAGGCAGGAGAGGTCTGCAGTGCCATGTGGGAATCTCCCCAGCTTGGTATCAAACTCATGCTGCAGTGACTCTGGATAACTTCATAGCGTTGTGCTTAACCCGTTGTGCCACTAGGGAGGCCCCAAAAGGCAATTATTATTCAAATACTCTTTCCAACATTTAGTACTTTAGGCTCAAGCTTGAAAGAAAAAATTGATCTGATAGTTTGACCTTAAAATTAAATATTAATAATGATGATTTTTAAAACATGATTTTGATCTGGTTAGCTGTGGAAACTGGAGCTAAATGTGCACCAGACTGGGGTTCAAACAGGGCAAGGCAGAGTCTGACAGCATTTGAAGGAACTGCTAGCCTGATGACTGCCCCACACCAAGAAGGTGAACCAGCAGATAATCAGCATTGGTGAGCTGAAACAATATAGAATCCCTGCACAAACCTTGTGATTGTTAAAGGAATATGGCTTCTGCTACACCCACCTTTTAATTCTAATGCAGAGTCTCTGGTGGTCCATGATAGACCAGAACTACAAAGCAACTGGGAAATACAGATTCAGCTCCTCTAAGATGACCATACAAATCCATCACAACATCTGTCAGTGTGCTACTATGTTGATGAACCACAATGCATATGAAATCATGTTTGAAACTTTAAAGCACAAACGAATCACAAAATAGTATTTGCACAAGATTTCTTATTTACAGTGATCTGGTCATTGTTTCACCTATAGCCTCTTTAACAACACTAGTCATAAGCATAAGTAGTATTTCCTGGGTAATATGATTTACAGGAACCACAGCCTGAGAAACCTAAAATCTCTAACTCCAGAAGAATAAAGTCAATTGCTTATTCTAATCAGTATATTCTGATGATACAGAGCCTGACCCATATGATCAAAGAAAGAAGGGGAAGGAAGGGAGGTGGGAGGGAGGCAGGTAGGCAGGTAAAAATATTACATTGGGTTCGGAAACTGAAGTGGAAATAAGGCAAAAGTGGTATTAAAAATAACAACCAATTGTAGTTTTATTCCATAAATATCCTGAAAATTACACCCAAATATTGAACTGCAAATTAAAATACCTAATCATATACAACTTTCTGGAGCTTTGAGCTACTGGTTAAAGCAGGAACAATAACCTTATATAAGAATTTTAAAAATGAGGTAATAGTACAGCCCATGTAAATAGGTCCCAGAAGAAATCACATTATAAGAAAAAAACAATTTTTAATATCAGTGCCTTGATTCTTTTTTAATAAAGCCCACAGATTTCTAAGTGTATAGGAAAGACTTACATCATGATATTTCTTTCTAATTCTTAAATCAAGGAAGTTCTGACCTATTTTTGATAAATGCCAATGTATCAGTAGGATTTCAAGACAATAAGAAAAGGATTTGGGCTCATTTAACTCTCCCTGAGATTAGTGCCAGATGAACTGTTGGAGAAATCACCTTGAAATGCCCAACAATTGCATTAAACTGAGTTTGGGAAGAATTTGCAGCTCTGAATGTCAAGGTCAAAAAGTAATTCAATACCCACTTACTGCCCAAGTTATACTCATTCAGAATCTCCTTCCAGACTTTTTCTCTACAGAGGAATTCCTTTGAATACCAGCAACAATTTTGTCTCTTCCTTAGCAGTTCTTGAGCCCCAGGATTTGCCAGAGGTGGTAAGTCAAACTGTCTAGTGGGAAGAAATGGAAGTATCATAACCCAGATGCTGGGGAGGCCTGTGGGCAAGAGTGTCACCACTTGTCACTCCCAGCCCTCTCCTGCATACACATTGGTAAGATATTCTCCTGTCACTGTTGCCTGTGGTCAATACAGTTCCTCCTTTTTAGGAATTCTCAGCAGCAGTTCAAGGTAGTTCAAGACAAAAAGTATAAATGCTTATGATGAAAATTAGAGTATCATTGAGAGAAAAGGGCAGACCATTCACCTGTCTAATCTGATAGCATTTAGTACAATTTGCCATGTGCTTTTTTGAAAAAAGCCAAATTGTGAACAAATCAACAGAAAGAGATATAATAGGATGTAAAACTGAGATGGGCAAAATGAGAAGTTAATCTAAAAGCATTATCAACCATATGTTTAGAAGCCAGTAGAGGTAGTCTGTTTAAATTAATATATGCAAAAACATACCATACAATAAAAAAAAACAATAAAATAAAATGAATAAATGTGTATTGTTTTCAACAGTTCTTATTACATATATGTGAAATCTATATTATATTTTCTACAGTCCATTCTTAAGTTTATGAGGTCTGGAAACTTGCATTTCTTATTCATAATAAAACTGAGTGTAAATCTCTATGTCAGAAGCATAAAAAAGTAGATAAAAATCATTTTAAATAAATGAATTCAGGAGAAAAATTCCAAACTAGACACAATGGAAAGCATCATATGTATCATTAATACATGAACGATCATGTAGAGAAATTATTTGGGATAGAACTAAAAACATGTATTTTATGATTGTATGTGTTTATTAATTCTATAAAGATATATCAAACATTCAATATGTTGTAAGCGTTGCACTACGTATTAGGTGAACAAGAGATCTATTTACTGCCACCAGATCTAGAACTTATGAGGAACATAGAAAAGGAATCGGAACAGACAAATTAAACTTGAGGTGCTAAAATATATTTTAAAATATATAATTTTTAAATACTTACATATCAAGAAACAAACATTCTTAAAAATCCATTAACCTCCTAATGTAAGAATCACAATTTGACACTTAATTTTGATAAGACATAAGTATTTAACTGAGAGCATTATTTAGTTATTACTGTGTAACACATGACCTTAAAAGTCAATGGTCTAAAACAATAAGCATTTTATTATTCACATAGCTATAGGTGAGATGGATGATTGTGGTCCCATTTATTCATTATTAACTGTGAGTCAGTTAAGGACCTCTCATAATCTTGGTTGAACACCAATATGACAGGTAGTCAGCTGGTTCTATGCTGGGTCAGCTCACCAGAAACAACTGAAATCTCTTAGTTTTCTCATCCTCTACCAGGCTGCTCAGACTAGTACAAAGGGTAGGGACAGGGTATGATTGAGAAAGAACAGAAGTACACCAGGTCTTTTTAGTGTCTTGTTCAAAACTAGAAGAGAGAATCACTTCTGCTTTCTAATGATGAAAGCCATACAACATCAGCTCAGATGCAAACCACAGGGAAAGAAAGGCCATATCATGATGGAAGAAACTACAAAGACAAAGAAAGAGCAGTAAGGTTGGGGAATTGGTGCATCTTTGCAATAAATCTGACATATATAGAGAAACTGGAAGGAAGAGAAAATTACAGATATACTAGGAGGACAAAATCCCATCTATGAGTAAGAGAGAAGCATAATAAAGGTACTGAATGGCATATTCTCTAGTGAAAAAAAAATACCACACATCCATTATTTTATACATTTTTCATTAAACACTAGTATTAAAAGGAGAAAGAAAAATAATTAAATTTCTGCCCAATTATTTTGTAGAGAAAAAGGCAATGAAAACATAGATAATTTTAAATAGTGTTAGAAAGAGCCAACATAGGTCCAAATTTTAGGGTTTTTTAATGAGTTTTGAGGTGTGAATCAGTTTATTTTAGCTAATGAAATCAAGTTCTAAGGAAGTGACTTATGAGCAGAAAAATAACCAAGGAGGAAGACAGTGCCTTGTAGACACATGAAAGAAAATCAAGCATCCAAAAACAAGATATTGAGAAAAAAAGAGTGTAGCTTATTCTCAAGATTAAAAAGAAAAAATGTCTTTAAGAAGTCCCTAAAAAACTAGGGATATATGGAACATATCTCAACATAATAAAGGTCACATATGGCAAATCCAAGACTAACATCATTATCAATGGTGAAAAACTGAAAGCTTTTCCTCTAAGAACAGGAAAATGAAAATCAAAGGCACAATGAGATATCTCACACCTGTGAGGATGGCCTATATCAAAAACACCATAAACAACAAATCTTGGTAAGGATATGAAAGAAAAGGAAACATTGTACACTGTTGGTAGAATGCGGACTGGTCAAGTGCCTGTAGAAAGCAGTATGGAGGTTTCTCAAAATATTAAAAACAGATCTAACAATGATCTAGCAGTTCCACTCCTAAGTATTTACCTAAAGCATGCCAAAAAAAATACTAATTTGAAGAGCTCTATGCACTCCTATGTTCATTGCTGTCCATCAGTAAATTGATAAACAAATTATAGCATATTCATAACCACAAAAAATGATAATCTGTAGTATGTAAAAATAGATCAGGTTTGTGTGATAGGGTATACAGAGAGGAAATCGTGGGGGTTCATCTTTGATTATATTCTTTCATTCCTTTCATCTAATCCACCAACATATCCATTCTTATCTATGTCTAGAAATGTATGCCAAATCTATGCACATTTTTCCATCTATATCTGCACACATTTATATATCTCCATGTAGTTTTATATGTTAGCATAAACGTTGTATTTTCCTAGGATAATAAGCAAGAATAACCCAAATGCCCATCAACTGATGAATGGGTAGAAAAAAATATGACACACATGGGAATATTAGTGAAGCAATTAAAAATAAATAAATTACAGATATGTGGGAGGATCTTGAAAACATTAGATCAATTATGTGGAGCCAGTTGTGAGACTAGGCATTGTATGATCCCATTTATATAAAGAATGTCAGGAAAAGGTACATCCAGAGAGAAAAAAAGATAAATTAGCGAGAAGATGAGAGGTGAGTGGAGCAGAAGTAGAGTGATGAGTGACTACTAATCAATACTGGCTTTATTTGGGGGTGATGATGTTCTAGAATTAGATAGTGGTGAACAACTTTGTAAATACACTGAAAACACAAGATTTTATACTTTAAATTTGTGATTTTTTTACAGAAATTTTTTTTAAGATTTATTTTATTTATGCATACAAGCTGGGGTGCAGGCCAGAAGTGTGGGGCAGTGAGAGGGTTCCTCAGAGACAGAGTGGGGAGCAGAACAGACAGATCAACCGAAATACACTGCTGAGTGGAGCAAGGGGGTGAGGCAGGAGAGGTCTGCTGAGCCATGTGGGAATCTCCCCTCACCGGCATGGAACTCAAGGCGCAGCTGCTGACAGCTCCACAGTGCGGCGCTTCACAGGTTACCCCACCAGGGAGGCCCTAAAATTGTGATTTTTTTTTTATAGAATATGAATTACAGCTCAATAAAGAAATATAATACAAGTGTACTTAATTTGGAGAGGAAAAGATAAAAACATTTACTAGAGTGATAACCATTAAAAAGAGGGGCAATAATAATCGTATGGCAAAATTTGAAAGAAGAAATCAAACAGCTAATAGGCAAATTGAATATAGAACAAAGGAAAAAAGAGCTGGGACAATTGTTTTACTGTAATGAAGTATTTTTGGAAAAAATCCATTGTGAGATGATTAATTTAGTTTTGAATGTGTTGAGATTTGCAAAAATAAAAGCTTATTTTTTAAGTAGAGATTCCTTTAAGCAATTGAACACATGGGACAAAAGTTCAAGCTGCTTGAGATACAAAAACAGGAGTCATCAACTTAGAGGCAGTAGGAGCCATGGGATAATGCAGAAAGAAGAACAGAAAATGCAGGGCTAAAAGTATGCAGGAGCACCCTTCACTTAGGGCATGTTCTTACAAAGGGATCCCAGGAAAGGAAGGTGATAAAGATAGTAGAAGTGTCTTAGGAGAGAAGATAAGAAAGGAGAGTTACACAACAGAATGATGGTTAATCCTAAGGTGCAGTCAGAAACTCTGGAAGTAACAAGTGAGGCAAACTGTTGATGTTTCTTTACATTTTACACAGTAAAGGGTAAGAGCTAATCACATTAGGATCCAGAGGGGATGAAGGTGGTTTTGCATAAATGTCAGACTGGAACTCCGAAATAAATGAGGAAAATTTTACCTAAAAGAGGCATTTCTGTATGGCCATGGAGAAATGTGGGTAAGGGAAAAGTCAGTGAGTTTAGAACTTAAATCTGGCTAGTGACAGAATTAAAATACACATGGCAGGCACCAAGAGAGAGGAAGAAAAGTGACATAACTCCATTCACTCTTAAAAACTGAGATTAAAGATTTCTTCAGTGATTGTATTTGAGACTGTCTAGAGACTAGAGTTAAGAGTAACATGGGTGGGGAGGGAAGATGGAAGCAGCAAAATAAAAATGGGAGCAAAATTCAACAATGTAACCATAACAAAGGTGCAGAAGCAGAGATAAAGGAAATTTCTCTGTTCTTATACTACACATATTGTTGGCTATACATTAACAGAACATTGATCTTACAGAAGACATTTTGTGGATTTCCTCCTCCCCAATGTTGATGGTTTGTGAATGCTTCTGACATTCCATCTTTTTCCTACTTCGCCTGCTCCTTACTGCCCCATATGAAAAGACAAGCTGTCAAAAAGTGAAAATGATTTTATATTTACAAGGCAAAGGAACCTTTAAATGACCTTAGAGGTTTACATAAAGCAGTCACAGTTCTAGGATGATCTTAAGTTTGCTGTTGACAGATACCACTTGATGGACTGGAAATCAATTTGATCAGATGTTTTTATGGATTATAGTGGCCTTGGCTAATTACAAAAGATTGTCTTCCTAGATCCCACAGTTTTCAGAGCTGACTTTGAGCAGATGTATACAGGATTAAGCTGCAGGCTTGACAGTTTTCCCTAATTATCTGTCGCAAGGGCAACTCTTAGATCGTCTTGACACTTACATCAAAAATGGGCTGAACTTTAATTTCTTAGGCCACAAGGCTTTTTGTTACAGTCATCTATGTTTAGGTGATGCTGCTGATTACATTATCATCATTTTCCTGGGTTTGCAAGAGTGGTAGAGACTGCAAAGTTGAAGAAATGAAAGTTTTCAAAAATTTGCATAAGGCAGATGTGATCATTGAGATGAAGGAAAATAGAATGAATGTTATATAGATTCGATCATTCAGCTACAACTAGAAAACATGGGTTTATAACATACTTTTAAAGAAAGCTACAAGATGTCTTATTAAAGAAGAGAAAAAACGAACAATGATTGTGTTACATGTTTTGATCAACAACATTCTTTTGCAGGCTATCGTGAGTAGGTCTTATGAAAAATCAGTTTTACCATTAGAGGATTAATTGGGTCGTCCCCAGGAAGATTTTAACCAAAGTATAGTTGAAGTAATTGTTTTGCTTTGCACAAGGCAATTATTTCAAAAGAGATAATATTTCTTTGGAATGTAAATTATCTGATAACTCAAGATGATATTGTAATAAATCTAAATTAAAAGGAACATACTATTAAATAAGAAGAACAAGAGTCCCTGAAGCAAGAGTTGATATTCACATGGATAAGACAATCTTACCCATGGAAGAGAGAGTTTTATGTGGAATAGTAGATGGAAGAGGGAAAGGTAGTGGGGAAGACTTCGATCCTTATTTTGAATACATGAATGAAGTCTGATGCTTTGAGAGCAGATATTTAGACAGGAGTTGAAGAAATTGAAATCACAAAGATTTATATGACATGAATCCAAATACTTGCTGATGCTCATAAGTAACAAGATACATTACTGAATGGGGAAAAATATCTTTCTTCCTTATAGTGTCCAGAAACTAAGCATATGACTGGCACCATAAGGGAGTTGAGAAGTCCATGTGTGTTGTGTAAGCTGGATAGTATAGAACACAGTGGTAATGACTAACACGTCCTTTGAATGGCAGACTATGTGGATATCTAGGTTAACTTGACTTGCCAAAGCTTTTATTATCATTTATTCAACAAATATTTATAAAGCATGTTATCTGCTCTGTTCAATTTGATAGTGAGGAATCATCACTGAAAAACAAAACACAAAATCCCATAGTACGATGAAATTTGAGGCATTGTGGCCTGAAGGTACTGCAACCTTCTTGTGAAGTCTGGTTAATATTGGGTGACATAAATGCTAAAGAAACTTATATTATTACTTCCTGACTAAAAAAAAAAAAAAATCTGTACTTTATTTTAAAAATTATCAGTAATGAAGAATTTCTCTCAGAATAAAAGAAAATAATATACGAACTTTCAAGTTCTTGTTGAATTTTAAGGTTATAAATTTTTTGTTCAAATACTTCTAGAACTAGAAATAGTCACAACTTAGGCTGAAGAGAAAATGGAACAAAAATAATTAAAATATCATGCATTATAACATAGACCTACTTAGAAGGGACTTAACTTAGAAAACAACTTCATTGAGCCATTTTTTTTTAAATATATATTTTTATTGTTATTTATGTCTTTTACATTTTGTATTGCCCTTGGGTAGCCCACCACCAATTCACCCGTGATCCATCTCGATGGTCATTGAGCCATTTTGGATTGCTCCATCAGAGGCAAGACCATAAAAACAGGTGAGAGCAGAAGAAACTACAACCAGTGGCCCATAAAATGGATGTAATCCCATCAAACACCAAGAACAATTATAGCCCAAACTTCTTGATTACGCCTATCAAGGTATAATATGTATATATCTATTTTAGAAACTGCATCATTTAACTTCACTCACAAAAGTATTAGGAAGATTAACTAACTAGATAATTTCACAAAATGCTTAGATAATAAAAGGTAAAGGAATAATGCCAACGATTATTGCTTTAGTCCCTCTGCCAATGCAAAAGATCAAAGTTAATGTTTTGTTTCATTTTCCACTGTCTAGTAGCTCAAGTTCATTATTTCCAAGAATAGGGGTGGTGGGAGGTAAGAAATCTCTCACCAGGATTAAAATAATAATAATAAAAAAAACACATAAATTCACATTCCAAAGGTAGTCAAAGTCATTGGATTTATTAGAACAGCCCACTTAAAAAGTACTGAAAGACAATTATAATGTATCTTCACGTTTTTGGACCAGAGGCACAGATTGCCTTTATTTTGAATTATCTTTACGAGGATGTTAATATACTTAATCCTAAACATTAAGTATGCTGTTTCCCTCCAGACTGAAGGACAGGTTTGCTTGCATCCTTGAATTATAAAAATAGAGGCTCCTTCTGGAACAAAGGGTAGGCATGCTTACTGACCATTTTAAAAGATTTGGATTCTCTATGACCATGGTTCCTCTCCTATATTGTAACTCACCTGGACCACTTTGAGCCATCTGGCTCTCTGTGTCATGCTGTGGGAATTGAGGTTTAGGGAAGTGGTGCAAGAAAATGCTGATCATCTAGTTTCTGCTATTGCTCTAAGCATCAAAGTCCTTTGCTTCTGACCCAGGAGTCTGAAGTCTTCTGCTAGCATTCTTGAAATTGTGGCAGACTAAATTGTTACCATGATAGGATAACAGTTTTTGATATATATATTTAAAATAAGTAGACCTTGTCTGAAAAAATCTTTGGAAGGATTGAGATTTATTCTCAACATTGTCCTTAGACCCCTGCAGAGAAGTAATCATAAGTCAGGGAAAGTAATTTTAGAAGTTGAGCAAAACAACATGTAGCCATGAAGCATTATTCCATTTGATATGGAGGATTAGCTCATCAGGGCCTGCCCCAGTCACGCTTTACTCGTGCCATTCCATTCGTTTTCCTCCTCGCCCTTGTGCAGTTACTCACTGAGTGATTGTCAGCCTGACCAGTCCTCTTTCACCCGAAGGCTGATAGACTGTTTCCAAAGCTCATTCTCAGACTCCTGATTTATGACTCTGACAGCACTTCACTGAGTGAGAGTTTGTGGCAATTTATGTCATTACACAAATTATACAAATTGCCATTAACTGATGTAATGTACTATAAAGAACAGGAAGCGTGAAGAAAAATTTATTTAAATTTTCCTTCCACATGTTTGCTGTACTTTATCACTGAATTTTCCAAGTAATATAAAGAATATCTTTGAAAACAAATAACACTTTGTTTAGCACATCCATCTTATCTCCCCTAATTTTTAATTATTTCCTTACTTTTCTTGTTAAAATCCCTCTTATTTACTAAAATTTTGTACAAGTCTGTAAAAACATCTGAAGTATAAAATCTGTCACTCTATTTAAAATTAGAGAAGGAAGGATTAATATTGAATTCCATATTGATTTAAAAAATACATTTTATTCAGAGTGGTCGAGTATTGAGTGAGAAAGAAGAAGACATCAAGGAGATCAGGCTGTATGGGGCCTTACATGATGAATGATACGAGTAAAACTAAAATTCAAAATTAGATTGTTTTCATTCCATTTCCCCTGCTTCTTCCTTGTATTAGTCCTTATTGTTAACTTCCAGGACAGACATACGAATTTGGGTTCTGGCCTACCTGGTTCATGTTTACTTTTGATAGCAATAACTTGGAGATTTAATCTAATTACAATGTCTCAGGTTGTCCAGGATCATCATATGTAAATGCAGCAGTTCTTTTGTTGCTACAAAAGAATGCTGAAATGGTGGCAAAACAAGTAAATTTATCCAGACAAACAAGTATCACTGAGTAGTTATTTCATATTACAAGTCTAGAAATTAAGAAAATGTAAGAAAGTCGGAAATAAAAAAAAAGGGGAGAGAAAGGGCATTGAGAAAAAAATACAGACTATAATAAGGGAACAGACAGAAAGTATCTTAATAGATGATTGCTCTGTTTATGATTTCTTCCTCACCCAATTCAACTTGTCATTTTATACCTTATCCAGCCTCAAAACATGCTGACTTAACATTGATGTTCCACTTACCTTCAAAGCTTAAATCCCCCTGTTTAGAATCTATAGTCTAGTTAGACCACATTTATAAAATATTTTCTCCCACAATTCTCTGAGTACTAATCTCTACCACAAATGGGCTTGTTGACTAAATCAATAGGTAAAATAAACTATTAACTATCCTTCAGAACACCATCTTAGTTATTTTATACTCATCACTCAAAACATCCCTACTCAGGAAAAATAACAAATAAGAGTACATTAAAATAGTGTGTAAATACCTCGAGTGATCTTTCCCTAAGTGCAGGATTAGTTATTGGAGAGAATCATTAATGCATCTAAGAGAGATAGAGAATTAAAACGAAAAGCAAAAACAGAATCTGGGAGTAATGAGGGTCAACCTCACAATACTTACACGGATTAAACTAGATAATTTGAATCTGTCTTGAATCTGCACCTACTGTTACAAATGTAAACACATATAGAGGACCTAGTGAAACTAGTATTTTATAGAGAAAAATAAACTTAAATACATTTAATTTGGACTCCCATGACTAACTCTCCCAAGGGAGCTATGAGTTCATTTTTATATTGTCATGTTAGTTGTTAAGAGTGTAAAACTCTTACCATCAACAATCAATAACATTGAGATGCTACGGAGGCTAAATATATAAAGTCTTCAAAAACTAAAACAGGTCAGAATGAAGTCTAAGGCAGGAAAGTTGATGTTCCACATCCCTAGATGTTAATGATATCTTACGTTAATAGCAAAATTCCCTAATATTCCCCAAAGGGCTTCCAGAATTGAGTTGGCTTATGTGTCCATGATTTCTAAGGGAAAATGGAATTTTGAACATATTTGGTGATTCTTTGACTCTCCTTTAAATTCACTAAATCCCATACTTCCTTACCACTGACCTCAATTGAAAGAGAATAAATTTGTAAGACAATAGAATTTGCAAGACAACAGGAGTTGATACAAGTGTACCTAATCTACAAGGACTGTTAAAAAAAGAAGCAGCAGTCCCCAAATGGCATAATCATTTATGCCAAGTGCCACCAAGTCTTACTACCTAATCTAATTGCAATTTCAGCCTTTACCAAGGGGTAATATTTCCGGTGGATAATCTAGAATTCCTTTGTCAGTCCCAGCAAGGTAATCAGTCTAATGCCCCTGTCTTCCCCTGGGATAAGGTAACTTTGCCTGACATCTTTTCTTTTCTTTTACTAATAACCTTGTTCCACCTTCCATTGTGTACAGCTCCTTCAAGAGCCTTTCTACTTGCCAAACAGATGAGACGCTGCCTTATTTATGAATCACTGAATAAAGCCAATTATTTATAGTCTATTATACCTATAGATTTAGTCAACATATCCATTTGTGGAAGAGATTAGTGCTGAGAGAATTGTTGGAGAGAATATTTTATAGATATGATAAAACTAGATTGTGGATTCTAGAGAGAGAAATTAAGCTTTGATGGAAGTGGAAGGACATTGGTAGGTCAGCAGGTTGTGAGGAAGTATGAAATGACAAGCTGAATTATATGAAAAAGAGATCATCGTTTATAGAGAATAAGTTTATAGAATAGTTTATAGAGAGAATAAGTTTGTAAAGTATTTTTCAGATGACTCATATTTTAATTGTTCAGAATAAGTAAACATGGAAGTTAATTTAAGCAGAGAGAAATTAAAAATCACACAGGCTTTTCATTTTACTTTTTCTTTTCTTTTTCTCAATTGTAGGATTTTTAACCTCACCACTTCATATTTTGGACTTATACTTCTCAACTATGAGGGTCTTCCCTGTGCATTATATAACATTTAAGAATATCCTTAAACATTTCTTTTTTTTAATATATATATTTTATTGTTATTTATATCTTTTACATTCTGTATTCCCCCTGGGTAACCCACCACCAATTCACCCGTGATCCATCTCCGTGGTCCCTTGTGTTCTTTTCCACTCCATTTTGTGCCCTTATCCACCCCTCCCCGCCTCCCCCTCCCCCCACCACTCGCTTAGTGTCTCTTTCCTATTTGCTTTCCTTACAGTCCTGTTATAAGTGAAATCATTCTATATTTTTCTCTTTCTTTCTGACTTATTTCACTGAGTATGATCCCCTCAAATTCCATCCATAACCCTCAAACATTTCAACCTGCTAGTTGCCAGTAGAACCCTCCCCCCAGTTGTGAAAACTAAAATTGTCTTTAGACATTGCTAAAATGTCCCTTGACAGACAATAGCACCCCTTGCTGAAACCACGAGGGTTTTCAGATCCAGGGTGGCCCACCATATCTACACAACTGCTATTACAACCATGGAGAATCTGAGGATTGATCATGTGACCATTGTCAATCTCTTGCTATTTCTGGGCTCCTTTCTACTTCTTTAAAATTAAGTTTTCCAAAATCTTTTCAGGCACTAAAACCTAGTGAGTTTAAGACCTCCATTCAGTGACAATAGTCCACATTTTCTGGTTTCAACCAGAAGATTCAGGAGAAATTTTGTTATGAGCTCCCAGAAATTGGTGTAAAATTTGTATTGTGGAGCATCTATTTTCAGATATAATTTAAAGTTATTTGAGAAAGAAATAAGACAGTAAGGAATGATGGATTTATGTTTTTTTGGGGTTTATTATAGATGATAACAAAAATGACCCTTTCTATGTGGGAACATTAAAGCACACACAGACGCGTAAAGTATTAAGAATCACAAACAGGAAGACATTGACTTTGGGAAGGAGTTTGTGAGCCTGGCAAGAAGAGCTCTGCCAAAACCTACCCAACTCACACACACTATAAATTATCCATGAAGTCAGAGGCTACACCATCCTCAATTTAATTTCAATATTTAAATACATTTTGGTTTCTATGTGCATTATATTATTAACTGTTCCATCTACACAGCATTAGTTGACTCTATGTTTTGAATTTAAAAGACATAAGCAAGAATATATTATTCAGAAGAATGGGAGCCCCTAGGGTTCCTGCCATATCTCCAAGGTCTGACTGAGTTCCTGTGAAGGACACAAAATAAGAAGAAAAACAGAAAATAAGCCCTGCCAGTAAGAGACTTAAAATCCAGTTAAAGTGACAGGATTAATCCAAGGGTTTCAATAACAAGTGATAAAAAGATACCATATATTTAAGTACTAAAATGTATTTAAGCATCAGAGGAGGGTTTCAGAAAGAAGGGGGTGTTCTTTTAGGTAGGAGGCAAAGCTTATTCATACCAGCTTCCTTTCTTGAAAATAGCCCTAAAACATATGTTCCATAACATCTGAATATTACTTTGCATTGAATTTAATCACAAATAAAGGTTGAATGTTGAAAGTAAAATGTGAGTAATGGTGAGCTGACTGACATAACTTTAAAAACTAGGTATGTTGAGTTTTCCTAAATTTTATTGAAAGCAATGAATTAATTTGACTTTTTCTAGTCCTTCCAGAATTTGTTAGTATCTTCTGTCAACCATACTCCCATGGTATGAGTTACACATTTATTAAGTGTCATTTGGGTAGAAGTGACTTTTAATTTCACTGTATGTTTTAATGAACTACACATGGGACTCTATTTTGTCAGGGTATAGGCAAAACATACCACAAAATATTCTGTCAGTGTATAGACTATGTCATCTAAAGGCCAGAAAAAGGAATGACTTGAAAATGCAAGAGTCATTGGGAAAAATAAGTTACCTTTATGAGCTATGTCTTCTCAGATTTCTTTGTATCTGTTACTCATTGGTAAACAGAAGTAGCGCTTGGAGAAGACCCATTCTATCTTTTCTCTCCCTTAGTCACACATATGGTTAGCTGTGGTTAATCATAAAAATAGAGTAGCTGGCCTCTAATTCATCTTAGTACCTAGGATACCTATTTCATAGACCTTCTAATATTCTTTTCATCACTTTCCAACACGGTTTTCATTAACAGAAGTCTCATAATGTCAAACTTTTATGTCAAACACTATGTCTGTCCTGGTCTAAAGCAATCATCAATTTGAAAGTTTTTCCTGAAACTGCTAATAGTGTCTTTGAACCTTTGTACCTATGGAATATCCCAGTCAAAGGGAATGACAGCAGTTAGTATATCTTTTTAAGTAACTTTGAAGATAAATCATTTTCTCTCATATAACACCAAAAACGCATTAACCTCTTTTTAAATGGCTTTAATGTTCATGTCACAATCAAATGGACAATGTTTAAAAACTAATTTCACTTGGGCCAAAGGGGTATATTTGTATACTAAAAATATAAAGAATGAATTAAACAGACTTGGAATATATATTTTTCCACTGAATGTAATTTGGTGACATCTACAGATTCTGCTTCTGTGCTTACTTCATTTAATTGCTCTGAATCTAATGGCATGACTTGGACAAATCATATCGAATTACTAAATCTCAATCTTCTCATTTTAAAAAGGGAGGATTAAACTAAATAATCACTATGACCCTCTCCATTCTATCTAAAAATTTGTAAGTATAATTTTAACCTCTATTTTCATCAATCTCGTGTGCATTAATATACATAGCAATCTTACCAGTTCAGATGCAGTATTTAAAATGCTAATTAGGTATTTGAAATATTTATTGTTTGTAACAATTTTAATTATTATTTCCATGAACATCTTACTTTTTCAGTTAAATTTTAAATATTTTAAGGATAGGTTTAATAGCCTGTACCTTTTGTATTTTTACAGTGTCATATTTCCTAAGTACATCAATAGCATTTGATTTATTAGAATTTGATAACATAATAGGGTATCTCTAAGGCTCAGGGAATGGAAGAAAGCAACATTTATTTTTAATTTAGTATGCCAGACAAATCTACAGGGTAAAATCCATGTTACTTTTTTTTTTTAAGATTTATTTATTTATACATACAAGCTGGGGTGCAGGCCAGAGGCATGGGGTGGCTAGAGGGTTCACCAGAGACAGAGTGGGGAGCAGAACAGGCAGATCAGAAACACACTGCTGAGGGGAGCAGCCGGCGAGGCAGGAGAGGTCTGCCGCACCACGTGGGACTCTCCCAGGCAGGGCTTCGAACTCGCACTGCGGGCTGCCGACAGCTCCACAGCGCAGCACTCAACTGCCGCACCACCAGGGAGGCCCAAAATCCATGTTACTTTTTATAGGAAAGGGAAATGAAGGAATTAATAATTAGTGGCTTCAGAATCTATTCTTATTAATTTCTGACTCCAACAGATAAAAGTTCTACTAAATACGTGATTAATTATAAAATTATTATATCATTATCTTCTTCTTTAACACTCACACATATACACATACACATTCATACACACGCGTGTATACATAATGTGTCTACATGTGTACCAGAAACACTTATCACTTATCATTTATCTCCTAGCCTCTATGGGGATAGGAAAATAACTAAAAAACAAGGGTCATTTTACTTGCTCTGTCTCTTTATCGCCCCTCATTTTACTTATATTTTTATTTTCTGATAATGGAAACCACTTGAATTATTACTAATAAGGAAACTTACTACGAAAAATAAATACTAAACAATGTTTATTCATAACTGGCTAGCTCTTTAAATTCTAAAATGCAGAGGACACTTGAGAACTCAAACTGAAGAGCACAGGGGAAGAAGTTAATTTAGGTATATTTCCAACTGAGGAAAGAACTAAAACTAAGACTCTGCAGTAACCATTGGAAATAGAACTGTGAACATGGACTTTGCCGCTCACCGTGAGGCTGGGTTCTTGTCTAGTGCAATCATAACAGCGACCAAGAACATGGGATAGAAAAAGTAAGAATTTAAAGAGAAATGTGTTCACATCTTGCTCTCTACTGGAGAGATTTGCTCCTTCCACTAGAGAAATCCTATAAATTTTGACTCCTAATATACGCTATTACACTATCGCCCTCAAATTGTTCTCATGTTTTACTGTTGTACCCTGTTTCTTTTTTACTTCCACCAGCAACTACATCTGACTAGGAGATTTCATAGCCCATTGTGAAAATAGTACTTGGATTTAATTTTCACATTCCCTGGCAGGCAGTTTACTTAGTGCAATCACACAGTTATGTAATATTTGTAATGCAAATAATGCTTTACAAACAAACAAGGGAACATTCAGGAATACAACGCAATTGTGAACTTCTAAAAGACTGGTACAAAACTGTTCTTGGTTCTCAGTTTGCACACGAACTCTAGCGTATCAATGATTTTGAACTTTGATTCAAACTCTATTCTTACCTCTTTATCTACTTGTGATGATGTTGAAATGTAAGCACTGACCATGTATTTTAAGATATTTCTCCTAGAAAATACATTGGTTTTAGTATCTGGTGCTAGTCTCATTTCATGCACTAATAAGCCATGCAACCCTGAGTAATTTATCTTCTGGATGTCAGTTATTGTAGCCATAAAATAGTTGCATTGAAATGCAAGTTTCTTCTTGTTTCATCTTTAAAATGCTAAATATTACCACTTGTTCATTTATTTTTTGTTTTTTATATTTACTGAGGGTTTTTTGTTCTGTTTGACATAAACTATTTTCCTTGGACTTTTAAGACAACTTTGAAAAAAAGCAGGTACTCACATCACTGAAGATTCATAGTCCAGTAATGTAGAAAAAATGAAAAGAAAAAAATAGAATATATGCGGCAAAATAAACATGGCAGAATCAATAATATGTCACCTCCAAAAACTTGTTTTCAAGTTGCCTAGTCATACAGCTCATCTTTAACCCCAAATATATCCCAAATCTACTTATACATCTGGAGTCCTAGAATTTCAGTCCCTTGAACTCTTTACTTTCAAGGAGCTTTCCATCATGCCATAGGAGCCATCTACTTCCATGGTCACATTCTCGACCTTCCCATCACTAGCACATTTGAAACACTGAATCCCAGTATCTTATTTCCTGATCATCACTTTTCTCATTCTTGATAATTTGCTGCTGTTGTCCTTCACATTTGTTCAGTTGACTCTGCCCACCACCAAAGCCCCAGTAATTCTCATCATAGTCCATTATACCCTCCCCACTTTGATTCCCCTCCCCCCAGCTTCCCCTTCTGATAGTCTCGATTCTAAATCAGACTTCAGGGCCTCCCTGGTGGCGCAGAGGTTGAGCGCTGCACTGTGGAGCTGTCGGCAGCGCAATGTGAGATTGAAGCCCTGCCGGGGAGAATCCCACATGGTGTGGCAGACCTCTCCTGCCTCGCCCGCTGCTCCCCTCAGCAGTGTATTTCTGATCCGCCTGTTCTGCTCCCCACTCTGTCTCTGGTGAACCCTCTCGCCGCCCCACGCCTCTGGCCTGTACCCCAGCTTGTGTATAAATAGATGAATCTTAAAAAAAAAAAAATCAGACTTCAGGGGCTTTTTTTGGTCTGTTTCTTTGCTTTGTTCCTTTATAGTATACATATGAGTGAACTTATCTAGTCTTCATTCTTTCTCTAAGACAGAGATTTACTTCTCTAAGCATAATCCCCTCTAGTTTCTGAAAACGGTAAGATTTCATCTTTTTTTATGGTTGAGTAGTAGCCCACTGTGTATATATTATGCATATATACATCATATTTTATCTACTCATCTGTGTTGGGTACATAGAGAGTTTCCAGAGTTTGGCTATTATAAATAGTGCTATAATGAACACAGGAGTTTGTATATATATCTTCAAATTAGTGATTTTATATTTTTCAGGTAGATAGTTTAGAAGAGGGATTATATCTCCTCTTTTAATCTACATAGGTTTTGTGGCCTTAATATAAACATATAATTGCAAAGACCCTTTACTTCTGTCTTCTGCTTTATAAACCCTTCTTGAAAAGTATAATCCTTGTTAAATGACAGCTTACTCTATGTGTAGACTTGAAAAGCTGAATATGATTAGAGAAGATCACATATACTATTGACCGATTTCCCTAAATTTATCAACATGTCAAGATAATCTCACTACATCTTCCTAGTAACTATCTTTCTCATTGTAGAAAATGACTATTTTATACATTCCACTTCCCTCTTAAATATCCAAAGCCCCCCTTCAGTCCATGACTCATAGCTCATGACATCTCATTTTTCATTAAGAAAATAGACAAAAAGAAAAATCACCTCCTCTATTAATCAAGTGGCCCATCACTTTACATACATCTCTGCGCTGATTATTATGCCTTCTCCTTTAGTATAAAGAAGGAAATGTTGCTTCCTCTATCTAAAGCCAGCCCCTCCAGATGGGTCATGAATCCTCATCACCTTCTTAGTACTCAAGGCCAAACACTGTTCTACGATCCTTTCTTCACCCATGTCTCATGTATTATTGGTTCCTCCCCTAAAACAGGAACTTTTTCTTAATTTAAAAAATAACCCTTAATATAAAATGTCTAACAGAATCCTCCTTTGATAACATTCTCCTTTCCATTATCTACCACATTTCATGCTTCCTTTATGATTAAAACTAATAAAGTTGTTACTCCATTCATAGTATCCATTTCCTCACCTCCCATTTTCCTTCAACTCACTATTATCTGACTTGAGTCTTCACTAACCTAAAAATAGCACTTATCAAGGTGACAATCTTCTGTCAAAAAATGACTTGGTAACATTTGATACAGTTGATTCCTCTCTGTTTTGGAATATATATATATTTTTTGGTAAGTTTTTTTATATAATGCTCACTCTTTTTTTTTTTCTCTTATATCAGAGGCTATTTGTTCTCAATCTCCATTGCTGCCTCCTTTTTTTGATCAACAGTCTAAACCTTAAAAGGCCTGAGGCCTAGGTTTTATTCTTTTCTATTCACAGTGCATCCCTAAATAAGATCACGTAACTCATAAAACTAAATACCATTTCTATAATATCAAGCTCTTAAAAATATATTTCTATATCAATTGTTTGAGTTTTAAGCTCATATGTCCAGTGAATACATAACACCTCCTTTTGTTTACATATGAGAGCTCAAAATCAATATATCTAATTCAGAGTTCTTATATTTAACACACAAAGTTGTTTTTTTTTTTTGTCATCACCATGCACCCTTCACTAGGAATCCTTATCAGATGCTTTTCCTTACCAACTCTGCACCATCAACCCAGCAACAAAGTTTATAAATCCTATGTCTATAAAATATATATATAATCTGTTCGCTACATATCATCTACATTTCTGCAACTGAACTATCACCATCTGACATCTAGACTATTGAAATTGCCTTCTACCTGGTTCTTCTTCACCACAGTTCATTCACCACTGGTTGTACACAAAAGTCATAATAATCTTTTGAAAAGAGTACAATCAATATATCAACCCCACCCCCATTTCCACATACTTAAATGGTTTGCTCCCCAAATTAAAATAATTTTTCCATAGACTAGATACACATAATCTACATATATATATATATACATATATATATTTATCCATACATATAATAGACTTATATTATACCAAAATACATATAGATAGGCCAAATGAAAATATTAAAGAAAATGTTTCTTTATTCTAATTTTTTACTTCAAACAATTTTGAGTAAAACAGAAAATGTTACTTTTGTTTTGAAATAGTTGTGGAAGAAAATACAATTTAAGTCTTTTTTTTTTAAAGATTCATTTATTTATTTATGCATCCAAGCTGGGGTACAGGCCAGAGGTGTGGGACAGCAAGAGGGCTCACCAGAGACAGAGTGGGGAGCAGAACAACCTAATGAAATACACTGCTGAGGGGAGCAGTGGGTGAGGTATCAAACTCGCGTCGCTGCTGCCAACAGCTCCACAGTGCAGCGTCCAACCACTGTGCCACCAGGGTGGCCCACAATTTAAGTCTTAAGTCAATCAGCCTAATGGGAGGATAAGTTATAAAACAGATCTGAGGCATACGGTAGAGGAGGAGGAGGGAGAGAGGTCAAAACAACGGCGGGAAGGGCACAAGGGGCAGGAGAGACGGAACACAGATGCTGTGGTGTTGGGAGAACTATGGGCACTATACCTGAGAGGAGAAATCAAATACTGTCCAAAAATTGATAGCAATGCAAAGTAAGTTTTTAAATTAATTAAAAAATTAAACATTGGAAGGTTAGGGGACAGAGTGCTGTAGTGTTGGTTGTTTACAATGATAAGCATTGAAATATTGCCTCAGGTCATTGAAAAATATGAGTAATTGGGCATGAGAAATTTCTCACTTCCAGCTTCTGTAGGTGTTTAAATTTCATTTACAGTATGAACATAATTGTGTTTATTTGCTCACCAACTTAAGACTTGCAAAAATTGTGGTCTAGAGACTGGTAAGGAAGAGACAGAGTCACCAATGAGAATGCCTAATAACATTTCAGGTAGAACTATACAGCTATAAAAACATTTTAGAGATTGATAAAATGTAATAAGAATAGTAATACCGCCTCCTCATAAACGGGCTGTTAAGTGATACCCATTCTACAGGCACAAAGAAGAAGCAAGCTGCAAATAAGCTGAAGAGCTGAAGACAGGATCATACAACTTGCTGTGTACATTTGGAGCACAGCTTATTTTGCTGATCATATTAAATTGTTGTTCAATCTCAGTATGGGAATAAACAGCTTGAAAGGGTTTCTAAAGGAAGGACACATAAAATGTCTGCTTTACAGTAGTTGGCAAATAATAATTTCCTTCTCAGAAAAGCCTTCAGCAAAAGAGCAACTTAGCATATAGACAGTCTCCTAGTGACCTGCTACTTAGCTGAGAATAGGTTGGGAAAAGCATCCATGCCAATGAAACCTGCCTCAGATCTAAAACTTCCACTCTATTAAATCTTTTCTTTGGCAAACACAGAAGTGAAAGGCAGAGGGAAGAAAAGCTGAGAAGACATTGAGGTCTGAGAAACAAAGAGCAGTGTGTCTCTTTATCCAGGGCTTTGCCACAGCCTCCCTCATTTCCTGGGTATTGTTATCCAAGAAGCAAGGTGCAGTGCTGCACAGGCAAATGCAAGATTATCACAGACAATGAGTAGTAGAGCATCAGAGTTAATCTATGTGCAATAGATCAATGGTGTGATCCTTAAGATAGAGAAGTGGACACATCAAATGGGCTTTCTATTTGCTTTGTTATCCAGGCTTTGAAGCTCTATTTTTAAAATTTCACTTTGTCTTGTTTCTTAAAGGTGTTCATGCAAGTAAAACACCATGAATTCTAGTCTGGATTAAATACCCCTGGGCCTAATAAAGACAAGTCAGTATTAATTCGTAGCCTGGCTTTTTTAGACACAAAGGCACAGTTTGAGACAGACGGAGTTGTACAGCTCCTGTTAAGTATCAAATAGAAACTGATTTTTTTTGGATATTCTTTGGAGATGTGTTTGGACTTTGAAAATATTTCCATTTTAACTTCTATAATCTACCTCACTTTGGGGTACTATCCTGAAAAGAAGAGCCATATTTCTATCATGTATTCACCCTCCAACAAGCCGATTAAATTAATCTAGATTAAGGACATTTAATTTAGACATTTCCCTATTCAGCTCTGGCAGAATCCAACTGGAAAAAAAAATTGTAACTCATTTTATGTGTCTCTATACCTTTTACCTTAAATTTTGTATCTTCTGCTAGTTCCTTTGTGATTCCATCAAGCAGATCACACAACTTGTGATCTGTAATCATCTGTTCACATTCATACATAAAATTCAAAATGATTAGAGGAAACAATAAAATTTTACATTTCTTCACATAAAATCTGCTAGTTCATTAGGGAAATAAAGGTGAGCATGCACTAAAGAAGTGAAAAGACATCTTGAAATCAAAGCAGATCTCCAGGAGGCCCTTCCACCTGAAATACCACTACAGTCTTTTACTTATAAAGTCACTGGACTGGGGAGTCACAGATTCCTCTGTGGGCTCAGATCTGCCATATCCATCTCCCATCAGCTTATTGTTTGAAAGTCTTAAAGAAAGATTTGGCCATGACTTTTAGTAATCTATTCAATCTTTGAGAAATTTTAATTATTATAACATCAGAACATTTTAAACATCATATTTAGTAATCTTTTCCTCTAAAAACCATTAATTAAAACAGTGGTTCTCAAAACATGCTAGACTAAATAACATCAGCATCACTTGGGAATCTTTGAGAAAGTCAGGTTCTGGGACCCAATGGAGACCTGGTGAATAAGGAGCTGAAATCAACAAACCATCCTTAGCAAACCCTCACGTGGCCCAGTCAAATGTGAGAACCACTAGTCTATTGACACAGGACCATATTTAGCTGCAGGAAATGATTTATGTTTGCTTTTACCTTTAAATATATTTCTTGTATTATCTGAGGTATTCATTCTCAGTGGAAGCCACCTTGCCCCCAAGGAGGGAAAACTGTTTTGAATGGGAGTGAGGGGATAGAAAAATGTTTTTAGATATTAAAATAACATCCTCATAGTGCCACAATACAAAAACAGATACAGTATATCCACTGTATGAACATTTTATGAGGATGGGAGGTAAATAGGGAAATCTAAAAAGGGGGTCGATATTGAAAGACAAAATAAATCTGTAATCTATGGAAACTCCTTAATTAAAAACAAATTTTATTCCTGACCCCATCTCTCCCAGATTTCATAGATTTGGATTTCTATCAAGTGTCCATTTAATTAAATTAAAAATATGTTAAATATATTTCAAAAACCATATACATATAAGATGTATATAAACATATAATCAAATCACCCCATATTAGTAAGTCAAAGATCTGAAAGATTGAATTAATGAATCCATTCATTCTAAATGAATGTACTGAGTTCCCAGTATATAATTAAAACTATTTCAGGCACCGGCGATTAGCAGGGAGCAAAATGGACAAAAATCCCTGCCCTTTTAGAGTTCATAACCTAATAAGTAAATATCACAAACAAAATAAGCAGTGAGGATGCACAGATTTTTAAATAGGGACTTGCTAAGGAAAATAAAAATAAAAAAAGGCTGCCAGTGTTGCTGACAATGGAGGACAAGTGCAGACAGCTGACTGGGAAGATCATTTAGATTGTGTGGGTCGGGAGGGTGGCTTCTGTGGAAGAAGCAAGAGTTTTAGATGCACATCAATGATGACAAGTTAGTAAACAGAAACTCTTTTAATTGTTTGTTATGAGGCAGTATGGTCTGCTTGGGGGCAAGGAATAGAAAAGCCTGGTAAAAGCAAATGTTATGGAGCAAAAGGAGGCAATATATGGGGAATTATGTTGGGATAAAAATGTAGAAGGCTGTAAACCCAAATAATAATTGACCTCCTAAAACAGATGAATATAAACATTACTTAAAGCATGAGAGTAACATGATTAAAGGGTATGTAGAAAAACAAGAAAGTAGTAGTCAAGATGTATTAGAAAGAAGGTAGGTAGAGAGAAAAGTGAAATGAGATCACACAGTCTATTACACTAAGTTCCTAAGAGGGCAGAATCTGTGTCTAGAGTACAATATCCCACATCCTTTAGAACTATAACTATAGGTTGTAGGTGAACAATAACTATTTGTCAAAAAATAATCTATACAAAGATAGAAGTACTGGAATTACTATTTCAGTAAAGGAAATATGGATCACAAACCTTACAAGTCAATCATCTGAAAGACTCAATGAATGAATATGGGAAACCAAGAAAGAAGATCCCAGTATCTTGTGTATGATGGAGAATTATAAAGAAATTATGATTACATTAACCACAATTGTGACTCTTAAAGGGAGATTGGACAAAAATAAATTTAGGCGTATCTTAATTTTGAGGTTGTTTTAGGATACCCAAGGTGGGGATTCCATGGCTGTCACTGGAAAAGAAATGTTAAAAAAAATAAAATTTGGGGATTGCCTGTCATTATAAAATAAAATTTAGGGATTGCCTGTTAATTATGATGTGGCATGGCACATTACAAAGTGAAAACTACTCTTCCATCACTTGTAGAAAATCTTTTCTTCTTCCTGATCTTAGGTGCATTTACGAAATAATACCTCCTTAACTTAAAATTTGGGATTAAGACTACGATTTTTCATAAGAAGGCCAGGAACCTGATCATTGCGGACATAGTCATATGTAGAGGATGCAAAAGGGAAGAGAAGGGATAAGAAAAGATCAGAAATGTAGGCATAGCACAATGCTACTGTGTGTTAAAGAAGAAAGTTTATAGAAAAAGATGATTGAGACTATAAATGCCAGAGACAAAGGAAAAGAGGAACAAATCAGGTAATGGGCATTTGATTACTAAAGTCAGCAGGGATATTTGTAAAACCAGCATGTGACTGGGCAAAAACCAGACCTTCAGGTGTAAAGAAACATATAGCAGGATTAAGGAACCTTATTAATTATCCTATTTTCTTTAGCAAGTATCCACCACCCACCACCTCTCTTGAGTTTTCACCATACATGATGATCATGATGATAATGATGATGATAAATAAGCAAATAAATACATATTAGTAAATAGTGAAAATTATGTAAGACATAGGACCTCACATAAAACTAGGCTATCCAGCACCTTTCTTAGGAGTCATTAGAAACTGAGATTAGAGAACAGGATTCCTAAATTCCAAATAGTATGGTTTTGTTCTGTTTGTGTCACCACCTTCTATGATTTTTACATATTCAATATTTAATATCCACACAGTGATGAACAGTGTTTGCATTTGACTGACACAAGATGGTAAGTGCTTTGGAAGTCATTATCCTAATACAAAAAGACTTTGAATAATCCTTCAAAATGTCAGAACATGCATCATATAAGCAATTGTTAAATATTTTTTAAGGGAAAAAGTTAATTTAGAGTGCTTGTGATATTTAATCCCGCTCAGGACCGCTGAGGGAAAAAAAAAAAAAAATCTAATACTCTGATGCACCTAACAACCCATATTGTCCTTTCTGACGTCAGAATGAGCTCCAGGCAAAATGATGTTGCCCTGAAGGTTCATATTTGATAGTCCTAGCTCCAGTTTTCAGTATTTCTCTCCCTATCTTTGGTTCCCCCCCCCTTTTTTTTTTAACCTATGTGCTCCCAGTTTACTCTTAAATATTCCAGGGAATTTTTGACTGATAATGATTTGAAGTATTTGTTCATAGAAAGTATTTGTTCATTTCAAAAAGAAACTCAGGATGATTGAAGTCTTTGAGATCCAAAGTGCAAATGTACAAATATTTATTCTCAAGCATTTGTGACATTGTTGGGAAAGAGATTTGGAACAGTGAAGACTTTGGATACCCCCAAAATCATACCTTATAGGTGCCTTGAGTCTTCCTGTACAGTCAGATAGCAAACTAGAAATTATTAATATTTGGGGAATAATATTTCACTCTCACCTGACCTTGAAAATGATTGAGGCCATCTTTCAATAACTAATTCCAAATAGCTCAGCTGAGTTTACATAAAAAGTAATTTCCACCTCCGGAGATGTCTATTAAAAATATTAAATTATTTTTTCCATTAAAAGGAAAATCTACAGCATTCCCTACTCATTCAAAGGTTTAGACTTATTTCATTATAGTAGGCATTGGAATATATTGAACAGAGTCAATGGTATCTCTTGTTTTACCTTTCAAGGACTTTCTAGCTTCTTAGATGCCAAGGGAATTAATTTCCACCATGGATTTCTTGCTTCATCGGTAAGAGCGAATCATGTACAAGATTGATGCAGCATCAACAGAAAGTTTTATAGCTTTAATATAAAATCCTCAAGTTGTCCTCACATCTTTCTGGACAAATATATTTCCTTAGTGTTTTTGTTTTTTGTTTTTGTTTTTTTACTGGCAATGGAGCAGAGTGGGTTATCTGTTTGAAAATATTGCTACTAACTTGCTGTCACTTCATGCAATTGAATAAACATTCTCTGGGCCTCAGTTTCCTCATTTATTATGTTACAAAATAAAAATTCATTTGAATAAATTTTAAAGACCAAATTGATATTTTGAAACAATTCAAGTGTCAGGCAGCATCCCATTTAGCAAGTAAAAGGTGGTGTAAGGAGTTGCATAAAATGAAGTTCTTCATAATCAAAAAGAGGGTGGGACAACAAAAGAAGAATTATTTCAGACAAAGTCACCTTCCCTTAGGGGAAGACTAGGGGACTTATCATGCAGATTAGCTCGTAGAGCTGACTGGGAAATTCCAGGATGATAGATTTAGAATTCCATTTTGAGGATAGACAGAAACTGTAAGTTAGGTACTAAGTCTTGATGGGATGGCATGAATGACTCCATTTTGGCCTGTTGCTTCTTAATTATATAAAAACTTCCTCAATATAAAAATAAATGGAAAGATGGAACAAATGCTCTGGAATTTTTTTTCCACCTATGAATTTGTCCCATTTTTGAAATTTAACATTTCTTTATTATTATTATTATTATTATTGTTGTTGTTGTTGTTGTTGTTGTTGTTGTTGTTATTTATATCTTTTACATTTTGTATTCCCCTTGGGTAAGCCACCACCAATTCACCCGTGATCCATCTCCATGGTCCCTTGTGTCCTTTTCTACTCCATTTTGTGCCTTTATCCTCCCCCCCACCCCCCCGCCAAGTGTCTCTCACCTATTTGGTTTCCCTATAGTCCTGTTATAAGTGAAACCATTCGATATTTTTCTCTTTCTTTCTGGCTTATTTTGCTGAGTATGATCCCCTCTAATTCCATCCATGTCGCTGCAAATTGCATGTGTGAATTTAACATTTCTAATAATTATTTCAAAAGAGAAAAACAAACAAATCTTTAACTCTGGAAATCATGTGTCAGTCCTCTTACTTGCTTGTTAATCTTCTGTTCAAGTAATGGCTATGCTCCCAGAAGCAGCTGAATATAACCTAACACTGCTCTAAACCTAGATGAGTAAGAATGAAACACAGTTGGGCCTGCATACCCACGGTTCCCATCCAAGGATTCCATCCAACAATGTTGAGAAACTATGCATATAGGCCTTCAATGGCTGTGTTTGTATTAAATAGGTATAGACTTCATTTATTTCATTATTACCTAAACAATACACATAACAACTATTTACATCACATTTACCTTACATTAGATAGTTAAGGAATCCAGAGATGACTTAAAATGTGTGTGGGTTATATGCAAACCATCACACCATTTTAAAAGGGTCTTGAAGAGTTTCAGATTTTGCTATCCTTGAGGGTCCTGGAACCAATCTAGATACAGAGGGACAACTGCAAT
Source organism: Scalopus aquaticus (assembly GCA_004024925.1). Classification (NCBI taxonomy): domain Eukaryota; kingdom Metazoa; phylum Chordata; class Mammalia; order Eulipotyphla; family Talpidae; genus Scalopus; species Scalopus aquaticus. The sequence goes on from PVIJ01008719.1 coordinate 66,039, forward strand.
TTCTATATCTCCAAGGCAAGGCTAAGGCAATGAAGTAAGATATTATTCCTAATTTAGTCTTCTTTTTGAAGTGTCCTCTTTTGACACTTAGACCTAGAGTTTACAAGAGAAGAACAGAATCTGGATAGGCTGTAACTAGGTAAATTTGTTATGTCATGTCTTCATTTTCTAATAACCTCTCATTATTATTACCCTTCTCCCAGGTGTCAGACACCCTAAAGTTTCCTCCTTACTTGCCCATTCATTCTCCACCCCCACTCCAAAGTTCAGTACACAGAAGGTCCTCCATCTAGGCCTGTAGGAAATGAGTAATTCACATAGGGGACCACCTCATGTTCCATTCTCTCTAGAATACTAACTAGTTATGCTTAATGGTTAATAGGAATAAGTTTCCAATACAATATACATGGTGAATATTACAATGTCTTATTTATTCTCCCTCAAATGTTAATATGGCAGCTGTGTGCTGTGTATCACTTTATAGCAAATTATTCAGTTATTGAAAGACCTAACTGTGGCTAATGCATTTTTTTTTTTTTAGCCAAGTGCTTATTTGTGTGCACTTATTATAGTACTGTAAGAGGTATAGCTTCCAAACTCTCTTCTAGGTTTATTTCTTAACAGTGTATTGACCTACACTTCAGTTAAACCAAACTAGCCTAGACCCTAACCTTGACCTTAACATTGACTCTAACCCACAGCTATGATCTCCATTTAAAAAGCCTGTTCTCCCATATATTCATGCTCAAAATGCATCTCAAATGTAACTTTACTATATCCTGACTTCTATAGAATTTTGTTCCTATCTACTTCATAGGATTATGAGACTCTAATATAATAAAGTCATATAAAACATTTAGCATAGTGAAACGGTAGCCATTGTTACACTACTTGCTATATATTCTTTTTCTTACTTGCTATATTTTCTCTTCATCCCATTAAACTGAGAAAATATTTTACATAAATATTAGTCAATTTAATAACAAATTGAAATAACCCAGATTAACATTTGTTAATTGGCTATTTTAAAAATACAGAAAATGACACCCCATATGGGGAATGGAGAAACAAATACACTAGTCCAAATAAATATGAACAAAGCTAAGACTAATATAGAAATTTCAGTAGGTTTCTGGCAGACTCTATGGAGAAAGCATAGAGGTGGCTGTCTTTGCTATTTCTGGATCAATTTTCTTTTCCAAAGAAATCCTAATAACTGAAAAAAGTGTTATAGACATGGCTGCTTTATTTTTGCAATAATTTTGTGCCTTTACATTTTACAGAACTCAATCAACTTTTCAGCTTTTCTCTTAAAATCCTTTCCTTTTCCCATTAGTCTGTTAATAATCGTTGCTTTCCTGGCATCCCATTTTGTCAGGTTATTATGCATTCCTCAGCATTGTGAAAAATGAAAAGTGGAAAAATCACATATTTTTCAGCTGACTTAACACCGCGTAAAGTGCCGAAATTATTAATTGAACATCTTGATTATAAATTAGGTGGAAATAATGTTGAAGAAGCAGCCCCTAGTCATATAGGATTATTATTAGGGCTACACACTGAATGATTTGAATTTCATTCTAGTAGTAGTAGTAAATATAGTTAATACCAGTGAATATGAGCTCATAGATTTTGGCTGAATATCAACCAAATCAAGCAAGCAATTGCCTCTGCAATTTTGAGGTTTACATCCTAAAACCACGTGACTACTACATCTTTGCCCCTTTAACTGCTTCAGAACTACATCAAGAGTTTAGAGCCAAGTTAATAGTTATCTCCCTTCTGGAAACATTTAATCCAAAATCTCAACATTTTTAAAACCCCAGTAAAACTCACTCCACTAATTTCAAAGAGGTGATAATCCAAAATGAAGCCTAGTAGATATTCACCTTTAAATAGTACCATGAAAAATGTGTTCAGCTTAGGCAAATTAAAGAATCATTCACATTTTAACAAGTGTTTAACTTGCTAAAGACAATAAACCAACTTCAACCTCAGAGTGAAATTTACTGGCATATCAGTATTTAAACCTTAATTACAAGCTACTTTTATCTATTCTTTGAAGTTGGTCTGGAAAGATATCAATCTAGAAAGATCTTGTACATTATTTGAGATTTGGCTGAGGTCATAAATACACAGATGTCAATGTCTTAAACCAATAAATTTTCAATCCTTGCTTGCATAACATTTCTTTGTGGCTATATGGAATATCAAGAGTGCCTTTCTTGTGCATCACATAGAAACCCTGTGACAGTTTTATATGTCAGCTGCATTAGGTTTCAGTATTCAGTTATCCCACTAAACACTAATCCAGACACTTTGTTGTGAAGTTACTTTGTAGATGGAGTGAACATCTATACCCTACTAGCTTTAAGTAAAGATTAACTTCCATAAGGTGGGTGGGTTTCATGCAATAAGTAGAAAGGCCTTAAGGGAAAAACTAAGTTTTTCCTAAAGGGAGAGGAAATTTTGCCTTAAGACACAATATCCACTCTTGCCTGAGTTTCCAATCTGAAGGCCTGCATTACTATCTCCAGATGTTCCAGCAATGAAAATCAAGTGAGCAATTCCTTAAACTGAGATGCCAGATAGATAGGTAAGTAGATAGGTAAATTGGTGGGTGGGTGGGTGGATGAATGGATGGATGGATGGATGGATGGATGGATAGATAGACAGACAGATAGATAGACGGAAAGACAGATGGAAAGATAGACAGATAGCTAGATAAAGATAGACCTGTTCATGTCCTACCTCTTCTATTTCTCTGGAGAAAGTTGACTGACACAAACCACCCCAAAGCCTCTCATCTGTTGTCCCTGTCATTTTTATTTTTGTTTTTTTACCAGGCAGAAAACACACACATACACACAAAGTCACACTTGAAAGGTTTATAGATCTGCAAGCAGCACATCTGTTTATATTCCTTGTGAAAGACTGAGTCACTGACCATGCCTAAATGTCAAGGAAGTTGCATTAAAGGGGTCCCAGAATAAAGAAAAGGTTTTGGTGAATAGCTAGTGGTGTCTAAAAATTTTTTCAGTAATTTGATTTATACCAGAATATAAAATTGAGTTTTTATTAAGTAATTTTTAATTTTGTTTTATTATTCAATGAAGATTTTGAGGTGACGCATATTTGGATGGAGAAAAATGGAGGGAACGCCACTGCAGGCTGCAAGATTAGGGAATTTGAAGAAAGTGAGAAAAGTAGGGGGAAGAGGGACATGTAAGACATGAAGAAGGGATACAACTATCTGGAAACTATAAATTGATGCTTTTTACCAATCTGTGTGCTAGCGAATGATTGCTTTGGTGAGCCAACATCACAGATGATAGTTGCATATATATGCCTCAAGCATGTTTCAATGACAAAAGTTAAAAATACTGATCTGAATCTCAGAGTACATGAAGGGATACAAAGAAACAAGGCTAAAGGAATATAATCACTTCAAATACATGGACAAGAATTTGAATTTTACCCTTCTGACAATGAGGAGATTAATGCAAATCTTTTACACAGGACTGATGTGCTCAATATCAGTGTGAGACACTGGGCTTACCAGGCAGCTTTATTTAAAATGGACAGGATGATGGAGAAACATGAATTAGAATGGTAAGAAGTAAGATTGCAGTAATTGTCTAAGGAAGACTTAATTAGCTAAATTTTCATCAGTAGCCATGGAATTGAAGGAAAAGAAAAAATGAGTAGCAATATCATAGCAATAGTATGGAGAGAAATCAATACCTCATTGTATATAGAGATAAGAAGGAGAAAATTAAAAAGTACTGTCTGGGTTTCAATTCTGGTGATGGGAGATGGGTATGGCCTAATTGAAAATAAGGGTACTCTGTCTGTCCTCTTGGATATGCTCATTTTCCCTGAAGAGAGAATGCGAGTGCTAGGTCCCACTTGCACAGAGTGCCATGTGATCCCAGAGAAGTGGGTGAATGTTACAGGAATGCCCACTTTCCTTTGCCATCTTCTGACCTCTTAAATTACTATCCCCTACTTCATCACTCCAGAAAGACATTTAATGTACATTAAGGAGATATAAATAGGTTTCTCCCTTATCAACCCAGCAACTGGGTCAATTTCACACTGAGTCATTAAATGTCTTAAGAACTGGTAATCTATCATGTTTTAATGACAACTTTAAAATGGTATTTCAAAACCAAAAGATTTATATCCCATTAAGAGATGATTGTAATATACTAATATAAGACTTGACTCATCCATTGAGAGCTGTATTTTACAGAGGAAGGAGCAGGTGGTAACTACCTTGTAATATTGGAAACAGCTGACCATTGTGGATATTTAGTATAGAGTAAACATTCATATAATTTGTGTTTTGTCAGACACATAGGTAGCCAATATATGATAATTTACTAATACTTAAGTGAGACACTCAAAAACCAACCAATCAACAAATAGAAAACAGCAAATGCTAGTTGCTAAAAAAAGTAAATTAAACTCATATATAAAAGTTGACAAAATAGTTACATATACAATTGATAGGGAAATATTTATCACAGGATCTGTGCCCACGTAATCCTTTCTCATCCCTAAGGATCTGCAGTGAATGAACAAAGACATTCCCACTCCTAGCTGCCTCTATTCTCCTAATTCCTGTTCAGACTTGCTGATAGTCATTTTGAGACATAAATATTTTCATATGTATTCTGGTAAGAACCCCACAATATTTACCATATATATAATATATATTATATATACACAACATACTTATATAATATATATAATTTTACAATATAATCATATATATTATATATAATGTATAGTTATGTATTTTATATAATATATACATTAAAACTCTCTCCCTTAACACATTGTTTTCGGGTAGTTTTTATTGCATGCTAACAGGTGGCATGGGCCATTTTTACTAATTTCTTAAGTATAAAAAGAAAGTATAAAAATAAACATATTTATACGTTACCCGCATTCTACCGCTAGTCTATAAAAAACATATTAATATGTGTCCCATGCTCTACTACCAGTCAACGTAAAACGTATAATATGTTTCCCGCATAAAATGTGTTAACTGTTCTTCTCACTATTGCTATCAATCTGTAGCCATTGTTTTCTTCTACCAAAGTACAATTGCACATTGGTGTAACATATTACACTTATGAAAGAATTTAGAGTTTTCAGGAAAACTATTATTCTTCCTTTATTGTTTAACTTGTTTTGAATCACTGTATTCATTAGTACTAACTTAATTTCTCTTTGATATACAAATTACAGAGTTTTCCTACTTTTTGATAATATTTGCATTAGTCTTATTAGTCTCTTCTTTTTGGGTGACTTACCTTTTAAAGCAGGACAAGGATTTAAGGTTTTGCTTTATTTTCCTCTCTTTTTATAAGTCTTGATTAATGACTATACTGTTTTGGTGCCTTTAGTGCATTTTCTGCAAGTCCAACTGTTGGACCATATGGACAGGCACACTGTGGTATCCTGGAAGATAGTTCCCTATTTACTGTGGTGACTGTAGTGGTGTCTCACAGATATGCTCCCTTCTGTGTGTTTTAAAGCAGGGTACTCCTCTTCTGAACTTTTAGCTTACTGTCTAACCTTGACGAAGAAGGGTATTATCTAGGATTTAGGGTGTCTTGGTCTCTCCCCTTGAGGGTGTGATTCAAACCCTATCTTTAATTCTCAGTGTCTTGATTTTCTCATCTATAAAATAAAAGGAATAAGAGTTTGCACTCAAACTACTTATGTTACATTAAAAAAAAAATCTAGACAAACAAACGTCTCTGTTTCTCTTCTCAAGAAATGTTCCCTCTTCCCTTGTCTCTGGAGGGATGAATAAGATAAGGATACATGCACCCGTATGTTCATTGAGGCACTGTTCACAATAGCAAAGGTATGGAAGCAACCCAGATGTCCAAAAATAGATGATTGGATCAAGAAGATGTGGTACATATACACAATGGAATACTATTCATCATGGAAAGAAGATAAACACATGCAATTTGCAGCGACATGGATGGAATTAGAGGGGATCATACTCA